>LTAE01009260.1:0-18938 GCA_001647135.1 Pontederia paniculata
ATATATATATATATATATATATATATATATATATTCATCTAATGAAAATTATCATTTCTTTCCATTTCTTTTAGTTGTATCATCTAAATAAAATTAAGTCTTTCGCTTTTATTCTCTTTCATTTCCTTTCTTTAGTTTCTATTTTCTTTCACTATCTTCTTTTTCCATTAATAATTGTTAAACCAAACGTACTCTTGATGATAATTATGACCATAGTAATTATTTTTAAATAATTCATTAGTTTAACATAAAAAATAAAAAATAAATTAGAAAGGGAAGGTTATATAACTTTGACCGACGACCGGAATAAGTATAATTCTTATCAGATTTGTTTTGCATACTAAATGGTCTATTTTTTTTTGTTTGAAAACTTGATATCTGTGCAGAGGAAAAGATGAACTGTTCCATGGTAAACTCGATACAGTTCTTGACACGAGAGTCTAATCAAACTAATGGCGGTCGAGATACGGTCATGGACCCAATGGAGAGCACATTTGACGCGTTGCATGAGAAGATTCCGAGTGGTGGAGGGCCATGCAATTGCAGACTAGCCATTGCAGTGCATTGCATGCCCCCTACTTTGCTTTGCTGCATGGGTCAATCAGCACAGCATGTCTTCTTGCCATTGTGAAGAAAAACTCCCGGATCCACTCTCCATGTCTGTAAATCTGCATGCATGAATTATTATCAAATCATAACCCACAAATGTGCAGCTGTCAGATGCCCCTGATCCCCATGTCCAACAAGATAAAAGCAAAAATTTAGTGCCTTTGCTAAAAGTCAAGTGCCCCAGTCTGACACTGTGGCCACTGCTTGGCCACATTACCTGCAGTCCTTTTCATGTAAAACTTCTGAAGCAATTCACACAAACCATCACAAACCCTTCTCAGACTCTTCTTGTGGTAATCTGAGAGCTGAATATAGTTAACCATGCTACATTTTTTATTCAGCATCATTAGGTCGTTGCTGAACTGGTAATGAATTGCAGACTACAGTGTCAGAATCTTAAAGAGTTTATGACAGTCATATACTTTGAACCTGAATGGCTGAATGCTGTTTTCCAAACCTTCATGTAATTCACTAGTTTTTATTCAGCATCATGTTGGACTTTTGTGCTCCTAAGATTCTGATGATGATGAAATTTTTTGTGTAGTGCTTTGTCCGCTGTAATAAATGGAGCATAAGGTCTCACTTTGAGCACCTGCCAAATTTATGCATTCTATCTTCTTTGATGACATCTAGAAGTATATAAGTGAACAAAAGGGCCATTACAGTAGTAGCTATTAGTATTAGCAGATGGATGTTTGTGTACATCTTTGCTTGCAGTGGAAAAAAAGAAAACATGTACCATCCATCTCTATTTTCATGCTATAGTCGGAAGGAGAAGATGATAGCAAAAAGAACACACAAAAAGCCTCCTTCTTGACAGTAACACAATTAGGAAACAAGAACACAATTGCAAACATAGTTTTGCAGTAACAACTGAAGCTTGACAGCCATAGCAATGGAGTGTCTAATCAGAACAATAATGGCAGGCGGTGGCAGCGACGAGTGACAAGAACTACCTGTTAGAAACAGGGTTGGGGCCACTGGGCACTTCATGCTTGCTTGCTTCGAACTGAGAAGTCGAGTTGACTTTACCTGGGTGCACCTTCATGGATTGTGTTGCAGCAGGCAGCAGAAGCCTCCTCAGGGAAGAAGGAACCCCGGAGCTGTTGAGGTGCCCTGTCGGCTGTGCCAGAGAATGCAGAAAGAGGCAGAAGAGGAAGCCACAAAGCACCATATTTGCCATGCAGCTGGTTTCAGTCACAGCACCTGGAAAACACCCCCCAGTTGCCCACAGGAGATCAATATCCATGAACTACTTCAGCTCCACAAGCAGAGAGAAAGAAAGCTCCAAATGAGAGTGGAATAGATGCAATGTGCATAGACGAGGAGGGGAAGGCTTAAAAGCCGTTGAGCAGCTTCTTTCTGGAGGTGCTCACAGGATTTGGACATGAATGCTCAACAAAACATGACAAAAGATATTAAGAAGGAGAGAGGAAGTTACAAGAGTGCCCTCAATATTTTTGTGTAAGGATGTCCTTTTTACACAGAGATGTGGCAGAGAGGCTTCAGGCTAAAAAGAAGAACCTCCAATGCATAACAATGAGACTGCTGTAATTTGTACAATCAGTGAGTGCTGAGATGACAGCCATCATCATCAATTTAACTGTATGTTTAATCTGGAGGTTAGAAATATGACTTGCTTGGCTTCTTCACTTTGCACAATATAGCAGTCAGCAATGGATATAGAGAGAGAAAAAAAGTAATGGGTACGTCCATTGCATTACACAGCCATGCACAGCTTCTCAGACGTGGTCTGTACAAGGTGTCAAAGGTCTGAACTTTTGTTCAGCAATCAGTACATGAGGCTCAATAAATATATCTGATATTAAAGTTCTGATAGCTTTTTTTATAGGTTCCATTGCCGAGTACTGCATTTGTACTATGTATGTTGTCGCATTTATACCTGAGCTAATCTGTAGTTAAGGATCTATGTTTTTCCTTTATATATATATATATATATATATATATATATATATATAACCCATGTAAGCATAGGAACAAGATGCATTAGATTACATAACCACTACTTTCCATACATGGTATTTACAATGAATGATTTGTACTTTTGAGTTACAATGAATGAGTAATTCAAATGATGAACTGTTTAAACAATAATTCTGATAATAATCTATCTGAACAGATAAGTTTTTAGATCCACCTAAAAGTCAAAAGAAATCAAGCTACCAGTCTGTTGGCAAGAAACTCCTATGCTTGTTGGACAAAACTTTGTTTGAAGTTAAGCAAATAAGACTGTGTTACAATGAATAATCAACATAAAGAGCGTATCAACATATTGATCCGAAATTAATGCATGGACCAAAACACACTTCTGAATTCTGATGTCTGTCTTAGCTACGAGTTTGGAAGTATTGGGCAGGGACATAAAAGGTTTTGGAAGGATTCCAAAAGGTCATGGTCCAATGGCATGCCGTTTTAATAGAGATGGCTTTAGAAAGGGAAGAAGGACATTGAAAAATGAGATGTATAAAGCAACAGTTGTCATGGCTTTTCCTTGGTTGGAGGGATGCAGAAGATGGGGTCGTGTTGCTTAGACTTGGGGGTGGATACCCAAGTAGAAAAAAAGAAGATAGGGAGAGGAGGCTGGTCAGTCTTTGCCAAAGAAGACAGTAAAAAAAGGTGAAAAGAAAAGAAAGAAGGCTAAGCAAGCATCCTAGATCTCTTGCAGCATGTAACCCCAGAGATTGCCTTTAAACTTAGACACATGTGGCCCACAAACCCTCAGCATGATTATTACCTGCCAGTAACCATGCAAATAATGTATTGTTGTAACTATGCATCTAACAGGGCAGCAGTGTTCTGCATTCACAATTTCAGATGACTTGCAGACCTGTATTGTAAACCAGATCAACTGCCAGTTTCTCAGGCTGATAGCTTCAGAATGAGGTTATATTGGACCTGGTTTTCATCTCAAGGGTAGTGAGAAGCGAGGACTCTCTTGGGTGCAAAGTATCAACCTTTTTGCAGAAGAATGTGAGGTTGGCTACTTTTGACTTCTCCAAGGAGAAAAATCACAGTAGACTATTTCTCTCTAATGGTATAAATAAGTCACATCCTGAGATGACTGCAAACTTTGATGTTTATCATGCAGCATTTCTTAACAGCTAAGTCCAATTACAGTCAAAAGAAAAGGAAAAAAAAACCCAAAATTCAGGGACTTCTCAGAAAAGCTGATATGGAGGGGATGCGCATATGATTTAGTGGCGATCACTTTTGCTGGAGATTTGCTTTTACTTTTCATAGTTCCAGGGACCAGTGGAGAAAAAAAAACATGTCTGTACTCTAACATGTAAAGCCTCTTACCAGAATAGACTAATTAGAATTTAGACAATTAGAGGTATGTTACACCTGTTCGAAAAAATTAACTTCTGTACTCGGCTCATCAATAGACAAAAAATAAGACTTCTTTTGGTTGTGGACAATTTGATGATCTGGTGCTACTGAATGCTAGGTTGCTGTACCATCAAGAAAAATGTAAATTTGAATCAGTGCCATGAACAAATTTCAGGGAGAACTTTTTTATTATTTATTGTTGTTCTAAGTTTGGTCAAGTGCCTGTGCTACTTGACGACTGAATACAAACTGTGTAGGTTGAAGTGTTCTGAATTTATTAAGCTGCAGTAAATCCAAGCATTAAAGTAGTCAATGTATATTAGATGTGGGTATGTGTCAAAAAAAAAAAACGTTCTTGATTGGCTGCATTAGTGTTTACAAACTATCAGCATTTTCAACTATATCATATAAGTTAAAAATCTATACTAACCATATTACTTGTATTCTTTTTTTCTTCATTTTACTTCAATAATAATCCTCATCATTCTGGTGAGAGTTTTTTTATTCATAGTCTTAAAGACAACAATAGACAAGAATCAGAAAAATGGTGATTTATACTTAAACAAGTTAAAGAAACAGGGATCAATACTTTGCCTGATATGGATGGATGACTAAGAACGCTGATAAATGATTCCAAGGTCCAAGTATTGATGCCTATCAACTGCCTTACCTATTCCACAGTAAACGATCTTTATCTCAGGAAATGATGGAAGCCACTATGAACAAAATGAATGGGCTACAAGGAGTAGGCAGACAGGTATGGAGATAAACACGTTTGCCAATACATCTACCCTCTTAGCTATTGATGACTGGATATTGTCTTGAGAACAAAGAGAAGATGGTGTCTCATGCAACGGAAGGTTTGCATCAGTTATTTGTCCCCTCATCATAGCTCTAGAAACTTAATGTCAGCTCCACATCAAATGCAAGCTGCAGTTTACAGCTAATGTTATGTTTGGACATGGGCTCCATTGTGCAAACAAAGCATGATTTCCCTATTGGATCCTTCAACTGTGTAACGTTTGGTATGTCATGCACTAATAATTGCTTTGCTTATAACCCCAAGAAGATGTTAACAATTTTGTATAGATATGATTAGGAATATGACTTGGCAAAATTAGCAACAGTTTTATTCATTAAAAAATTTTAACTGGTTATGAATTTTGACAGTCAAATCAAGAACGAAGAGTGAATAAAGACTAAAGAAAATACTACATACAAGATCTTTTGTTCAACATCATGAATGCCAAAGTGCTTTTTACTGAAAAAAAGATAATTTTTATCCAAACTAATCTTTTCCCAAGCCAACAAAAAAATCATCTCCTATCTGAACTAGCTTTTGTACTTGAGATTTGTAAATAAGAGATGAATGGAAAAGGACTTCTCAATTGAGTTAATTTCCAGGGCTTTTTTATTCTACTACTAACTAAACTAGATAATCAAAGGCAGAGTTGGGCAAAAGGTTTTCTATTGACATACCTGTAGCTTAATGAAGAACAACTGGAGCAATTAGTCCACTGCACATGATAATGACACCTGTCATCGTGCTTCCTCTTTGCATATATTGAAACACGGTTTTCTCTCACGTCTCTTTATTGTTTGACTGATTTGAGGTGAAATGGCACTTTACTTTTCACTCTATGCAGTAATTTTTTTGAAAGGGCTCAATGCAGTAAATATATCTATATAAATTGCTGACAGGAAATTGTAGAATGATTTTACAAGGCAGAGCGTTTGGTCTCTTTCATCATTTACATAGTTATAGCAAGACATGTTGAGATTAATAGCTTTATAGCCTGGCATGTTGAGAACTACGAGAAACTGTTGAGACCCATGCGTTTGAGCAGTAGACCCATATATACCTGTGACATTCCCTCAGAACCGATATTTGCATTGATTTCTTCCTATCCTTGATTGGCTCAATCTGGATCTTTCAGAAACATGCAGTTGTTACCTCAATAGACCTAAAGAGTCTGGACATCACTAAGAAATTTATTATTTTTGCATTTACCAAAAGAAAAGGAATATTTTTATTTTGCAAAACAATAAAAGGAACTTCTCCTTTTCTTTGAAGGGGAGGAACTTCTCTATTGATCAACTCCAAAAAACAAGCAACAACAAGGCTTGACTACTCATCCAATAAAAGGATTTCCCTTATTGCATTGACAATCTACCATAACCGAAAGCAAAGGGTTCCCACCTTACCGAATAGGGGTAAAGAAATATAAGAGAAGATCAATGGAAACAAAGAAGATTTGTCTAAGAGATCCACATCATTGTTACTGTAAAATCTGGAACAAATAAAATAATGCTGAAGTATTTGATGACATAGAGTGCAGAGTAGTCCATAGAGAACCTCAAAAGTTAAATCAAACGCATAAATACGATGAATGAAAGGAGCACAAGGCTACCCCATTAGAAGTTGAATTCTTGTCAAATCTCAATGGAAATTGCGAGTTGCAATATACAAGTATAGACCTGTATCAAATTCTAAAACAATCTTACTCAAAATGTTTGTAGAAAAAGCATACGAGAATTGTGGCTTGCCTTATGTGAGAATATTGGTTAGATCCATGACTTCCATAAAGTTTGCATCTGGATGCTCCTAAGTTACTATCATTACAATCGATTCAACCATGGCAGAGAACTACAAAGAATGAGAATTGATGATAAAAGGGCAATCTAAGCCCTAAAAAAGGGGGCAATTTAGATGGGCAAAAAAATGTTACCTTGTATTCACTTTTCCATAAAACAGTAAAAGACTCCATGTATTTCCACAAATGACATTCCATTCCTTCAGAAACATAGGGAAACTGATCATTAAAAAATGATTAAGAGATTAAAGGACTGGATAACATCTCACTTCCAGCCCAATGACTGGTTTATTCCATTCATCAGCACAATACCAATATATTGGTATATTGGGCTCCCTCAAACCAGGAGTTAAGTATCCTGCCTGGGTCGCAAGAATGAAACTCAAAGGAATTGACTGGAACCCGCACAAGAGGTGGAGCATGTGGTTTAATTCTTAAAAATTAGGCCTAGAGATCTCCCAATTATATATACAAGGAAAAAAGATACAGCATTGAAAACTCCAGAAACAAGCTGAAGTAGTGTCTCCTGCAAGAAAATGAAGCTTACTGTGGTCATCAGCATAATAAAGTTTAGCAGTAATTAAAAGAAATAATTAAAAATTGGAACTCTCTATTTCTCCCATCCCTCTCTCTCTCCGCATAGGCAACTAGACAAGGCAATTTGACAAAACCAGCATATCGAAATTACAAGCTATGAACAGAGACCCCTTACTTTCTTAGCATAAATCAGACACATTGGAACTAACATATATGCTTGAACAGTACAGTGGACAAGCAAAATATGGTCAGAGGCCATTTGCATTGGTAAGCCCTAATACTACTAGTTTTTTAACATCATAAAATTGAAGTCTTTTTTAGTCTGTTGATTCATAAAGTAAATTGACGTATGCTTGATATATATAAATCGAGGAGCATCTAAGTGTATGAACATACCACCCATTCAAGGCTCCTAATTCCTTTATTCATTTCACAGAAAAGGGAAGTGGGCTGATATGAATATAACATAATGAAGATGCTGTCCTTGACTTTCCAAGAGAAAATTTCTTCCACCAAACTACCCTTTGAGTTGACTTTCAAGTGTACTTTCCAACAGGTGCTTGCGGCGAACATGTAACTCAAAATGGTCCTCAATTCCTCATACATCAAGACAACTGACTCAAAGTTCTCTTGGAACCATCGGTTCAATAACACCTGAAATTATTAGCAAAAACTACAGAGAGTTAAAGAAAAAATAAATATTTTAATCATTAGAGGAACTTTGAGTCATGATCGGATGAGGCATATGATGTTGAGATATTGTACAGTTTTATGCATACATGTATACTTTCCTCAATATAGCAGGATGACTACAATTTTTCAGTAGTATCCTTTCTTTCCTAAAAAAGTATCTTGAAGAAATATACCATCTAAATGATGGAGAAAAGAAAAGAGTTTTAAAAAAGATCATTATGCCATTTCTTTAACAGAAGTGACATTTGTCATTTTCTTATATAACTTTTCTATCACTACTTTTAATATTTGAAACTTTTACACAAGTTAAGAGCCA
Source organism: Pontederia paniculata (assembly GCA_001647135.1). Classification (NCBI taxonomy): domain Eukaryota; kingdom Viridiplantae; phylum Streptophyta; class Magnoliopsida; order Commelinales; family Pontederiaceae; genus Pontederia; species Pontederia paniculata. The sequence goes on from LTAE01009260.1 coordinate 8,101, forward strand.
AATGTTATAAGGAACGCGTATGCAGTCCTCACATTTAAGCTAACAAAAAACACTCCTAATAGGTGTTGCAAAATAAATTAACTATGAAGCTTACCAAATGCCACATATAAGATTACCTCATTCTCAACTTTTGAAGTGATCTCGCGAACATACAACATAATGCCAAGCCCAAGCTATTCACTTCAGTAGAAATTCACTGTCAATAGAGATGAGCTCAAAGAATCTTCCAAGATGTTAACTCCATTTTCAACCAGATTTTTGGCATCATAACAGCATCCACCACTGGATAAAGAAAAAAGTCATTAGCAACATATAAGCAAACAGTACTAAACTAGTGCAATAAGAACTAAAAAAGGAAACATTGGTTTGTGTTAAAGCCAATATTGTCAGAACCGAACCGGACATCGACTCGGAGGAGCCTTCGGGTCAGGTTTAACCAGTCGAACCGATTAAACCGGACGGTCGAACCGGATACTATTAAAAAATATTAAATTATAATATGATTTATAATTTAGATAAAGAATCACAAATAAATGATTAAATATGAAAATATTTTCAAAAATTATGATCAATTAACATTTTATTTGATACAAAAATTATTAATAAAAATAATTCTTAAATAATTATTTATTCAAACACAAATATCAATTAAAGAAATTCTTTTATAATTAAAAAGAAAAAAGAAAAAAAACTGATTTAAAAGGCTCTGAACTATAATTTTTCAGGCCCATTTACCCCCAAAGCGCACTTCCAACCCAATTTTTCTTTTTCTTTTTTTTTCTTGAACCGGCCGGTTCATTAAAATGACCGATTCAAGCGGTTCAACCCTCATTTTTTCGGTTTTTGACCGATCCAACTCGTTGGTCAGTTTTTGCATCAAATCAGGACCGGACTAGGCCCCAGTCGACTGTCGAACCGGTCGAACCGGCCGGTCCAGTTATGACAACATGGGTTAAAGCATCATAAAAAAACACTTTAAAGAATGAAGGTATAGTGGATGCCAATAAAGAACGAACTGGCAAGAACTCAGATAGTAAATGGACAAAAAAAATTTGGTGAAGAAGACTTCTTTACAATACCTAGAGATTACCACAAGGATAATGAACTAAAATAAACATATCTAGGAAATAAATCAAGTGATTACGATCATACCTCAGCGAACCAAATCTAAAAAAGAACACTAAATCTGCATACAGTTCTGTCTTCCCTAGTCTCTTGATATTTTGAAGGATTTATTCATCTCCCTTGAATTTGCTAGTATATTTGAAGGTAGCTTCTGCAATGAAATTGATCTAGTAATGAATGGCAATCATAATTTTTCAACAAGAGTATAGTTATCATATTTAAGATCAATAGATAGTACTCAGCAGTTTAAGTGTACCATATTTCGTTCTCCGGCAGTCATTTCGAGCTCTACTTTCAAGCCACTCAATGCATACTTTCTCCACTGCTCCTTTAACTAATTCTAGTGAAGATTATACCCAAACATCATGGCTGACAGATTCCATCTTCTTTGGAATATCAATGACCTGCCAATTCAAACTTAGCAGTGTAAGAATATATAGGATAACAACAGGAAGTTTTGAGGCAGGAAATTTATGAAGAAATTCCCAAGAAAGACAAGCACAAATCATATTTGTCTTCATCTAACTATTTGTTGTATGTCCTTTGAAGTTTGAACTATATTGTAATTTCTAGAAAACCTCAATGAATTATCTTAGATTTGGCTTTTTGGTAAATAGAAAAAATTAGGTTGACTGGGTAAAGTTGTTGTACTGGAATGGAAATAGGCAAGCAAGATAGGTAAGCCTGACCAAGCTAGCCAAAATGGATTTACAGGATGAGCTATAATCAAGATGGGCTGTGGTATGGAATTCATCATGTCTCAGACATCACATTTAGTTTTAATTAAAAAGAGCAACGAATTCACTCCAAAAGACAAATGTACGCTCTAGGCTAGTAGTCTATCACATCACTTACCTTTAGAAACTGTCATTGGAAATAGGCAAGCAGGAAAGGAAGCCACACTGAGCAAAACCAAATTGGTTTTTGCAGAATGAGCTACAATCAAGATGGGCTGTGTTTTCTTTTAGGGAAAACGGGTTGTGTTTCTTCAAAAGAAAAAAAGACGGGCTGCATTATGGAATTCATCATGTCTCAGAAATATGACAATTTCTTTTAATTTAAAAAGAGTAATGCTTTCCCTCCTAAATGACAAATTCACTCTGGGCTAACAGTGTATCACATCCTTTACCTTTAGAAGACCCAACTTTGTCAGTTTGAAAGTCTAGTTCACATGGGCGAGGGAAACTTATGTTGATAGCCTAACTGCCAAATGTGAAAATTCATTTGTTTGAACCGCACAAGAAGTCCAAGGGTAATCTTAAGCCAATAAGTCTAACTGCCAAATGTAGCTCAATTGTTAAAATTGAGCTTGAACTCAAATTATGGTGATCAGCTCAGATGCTTGGGGTTCAAAGATAATATCTATCTTGATAGGGTAAGTAAGCTAGCTCACTTAGATCATAAATTTACTAAAATATGATATAGAAAAAAAAAAGAGATTGCAGTCCCCCTTATGCTACACCTTGTAATTCATCGAATTTGATAATTGAATTGGTCGTGGATCGAGATTAAAGTCATTCTTAATTCATAAGATGAATAAGTGTATGATATCGGATGAATCCAATGGATTAGATTTTTTAGGAAAAGAAAGAAAAATCAAAACCATCAAACTAATAAGTATAATAAAACATGATCATAGTTTGACTATGACAATTGGATTAATCCAATGGTCATGACCGTGATCCAAATTGTCATTTTATAAGTTGAGTTGTTACAATATAGGGTCTATTTGGCTTAACTGATATATTTGATAAAAACTAGTGTTGATAAGTATTGTAGTGATAAAAAACTTATTTTAAAGTAAGTACTTATATGTTTGGATAAAAGTATCGATGGTACCAATAAATAGCTTTAATGTTTGTTAAGAAAAGTATTGATAAAAAGTTATATGTAATTGACCATGATATCCTTGATGTTAAATATAATTAAAATATCTTAATAACAACATTTCAACAAAAATAATAACTATATCCCTCTCAAAAAAAATAATAACTATATAATCTAATATAAAATATTTATATTATAATTTTCAGAAGTTCTTACTTTTTGTTTTTTTTAATTTATCATTATGTTTTATGTCTTCTAATTTTTTTTATGTTTTATGTTTTGTAAAAGAGAGGAGGAGAGAGAAAATGAAATATGAAAATTGTGAAAGGAAGAAAGATATATGATGATAAAATTTGAAAAGATAAAGGGTAGGTAATCTAGTTGGTCAAACCAAATAAGTTATCAACCTAAGAAATTAAGCAAGGATACCTTTATTTACTGTTTTTACTTACAAGTTGTTATCCCAATAAATTGTAAGCCCAAAATTTTCTTTACCAAATACCGAGATAGTTAAATCAAATCCAATCATAAAAATGGCAGACTACATATCTTAGACTACACATTCCATTTGGCTCATTTTCTAGAGGGATTTTTTTTAGAATTGTTTTAGGGATATTTGCCACTAAATACATGTTTTTTGAAGTAAAATTATATGTTACAAGGGAGATATTACCCAGACTTTTGCCAATGGATATCTGTTGTCACAATATATTGCACAACTCAACAGTTATACAGATATAATTATATGACACATTGAACAATGTTCTTATTGCATTGCAATGCATATAAAAACTGCATTATTCCGTGGATAAAAAATAAATATGAATGAATAAAAAAATAATGCTTACCCTTGTTGGAGCCGTTGCTTTGCAGTTTGGATCAACAGCAGCCGGGACCTTCATCAACGGCAAGCATATTTAATGGAACTTGGTGCTGTAATCCTCTGTTTCGACTACTTTTCCATCCAAAGAACCATGAACCTTGAATGCATTTGATGCATCAGAAAGTTTCTCTCTTGTTTTATATCAGTAATCATTTGAGGTAGACTCCCTACCAACGTGATCCAACTATCTATCAGAAATTGAATTGCTTGATAAAAATGAAGCATCATAAAATGAGATGCATATATTTAAAAGCAGCCCACTCTTACCTACCATCAGTTGTCGAGTTGAAAGCATTTTGGTTCTTAGTTCCAATTAACTCCCAGCAATAGAGGTCACCTTGCCCTGGGGTATGACTCCAGTTAGGTATGTAAAGATCATACTGACTGCTAGAAACATTTGATTAATGACGGGGACCATATTATTTGACACCATAATCTCAGATTTCATGTATGTTGGTGGGCAATGGGCACCTGAGTGAGCTCCATTTCATGTATTGGGTCTCTACAGAAGGTGCCTCTAAGGAAGAACTTTCCAAGAATGTTTGACTTAAGATGTGTGCTGGCATGGTTTCTTCTGTAACACACACTGTAAAGTAGAAAAGAAGACACCTTAGAACTTAAGATGCTCTAATGAAACTATCACACCAACTGCAAACCTAAAGAAATAGGCAAGCCTAGTGGACAAGACAGAATGAAAAGCTTTAGATTTATGCAAAAACTCTCAAGTGACCTCTTAGTCACAACAAAGAGCTGCCTCAACATAATACCAAGGTTTGCCCTTTATCATCGGTGAACAATTCATGAAAAGCCTTCTCTTGCCCAAACTCTTTCAGAAGGTTCTCTTGTCCAAACTAACTATGAAATGATATGCTAAAAGGAATTTACATAATTCATTATAAACTGGACATGGCTAGGAGCTTCACGTGAAGCTAAATGATTTTTTTTTTTTTGAGAAGAGAAAGGATGATTGACCTTGTGTCACTCATCCATTTTGAAGCTAAAGGAATATTAAATCTAGTGCAACAAGAAAGATGTCATTTAAAAAAGCAATTTACCTATGTGAACTTTTTGCACATCCATTCCTCGGCAAACAAATGTGATATCTTGAGTAAGTCTTCTGCAACTGTACATGGGCACATAAAGGTACAGTAGCACAATCCGCCATTTAAGATCCAGAAGTGTTAATTCAGGAAAGCACTTTAACATGTCATTAAAAAGAAATGTATATAACATTCCGTAGCCAACAACTGCCAATCCTTCATCTGTAACAAGAAATAAATATATCCAAATAAACTAATTGTCTAAAAATATGAAAATGTGGAAATTACATTCACAGGACTGCATAACAAGATTGGTTCTCATGCATCGTTTCTTATTGCAGTTAGCACGATCAATCCATTGTCCATTTGAAGGTTAACATGGTTTGAATAGTTCGTTAGAATATCAAACACCAGGCAATATTAGTGAAAGAAAATAACTGCTAGTCCAGTGAAAGCATAAGGTAACTTTCTCATCTTATCGCCTTCCTTCCGAAGTAACGGAGTTGAATTGCTTAAAATGATCAAAACAAAAAATGTCCAGAATTTAACGATATCATATTAACTCCTAACTACATGCAAACTCGTATTGACTGCATGTAATTCAGGATTGAAAGATCACACAAAAGGTCAAAGTACATTAGCATTTTCGTCCAGCAATAATAAGAGACTAAGAGGCACAAAAGGGCTCCTTCTATCTTCAATAAAGCTGCACCAGGGATCTCTAGTACTGAAAAAAGGAAAATTAAGGAAGTAATGACAAAACTACTACACAAAAGTTCTTATTTTCAAGTAAACGATTCAAGCTAAAATATTTAAATATGCAGACTGCACTCTCCCTTCCACAACTCATTTGCGTTCTAACAATGCCCAAGTCTTTCCATACTTTCTTCCCCATACCAATCCCACAATGCGGTAAGGAAATTCACGTTTTGATAACCAAGATCCAATCTTTCCCAATCCACCAAACTTACTAAGAAATAAAAGTATCCCCCGATCACGAATCAGACCAAAATAATCAATCCCAAGCATTAGGGATTTAAAATATCAAGATGCTGAGCTCGGAAGGGAATGGGAACCCAGACCAAGGCGTACTCCAGATTTTAAATCCTAGTTTAAGAGGGTGGAATAGACTGCGAACCTTTAGAATCCAAGTACGAAACGAGATGATTGAGCAATTAGCTTTACCTCATTTTTGCCTGACACCATTTCCCCTACTCTTAACATCTTCCTAATACTCACATAATTAAAATGTGCCAAAAAGATGATGTAATTACTTTGTATGTCATTGTGAGAGAGTTAGAAGGATTTAGAAGGATTGAGTTAGGAGGAAATAGCACCACTCTTTCCCTATTAGCCGAGGAGGAGGAACCATCAAGACCGTGAACGTTAAAAGCAAGGTTATAAAATCCGGACTCGTGAACGACCCCGAAGTGTTAGGACGAGGTTGGCTCGATACCGGACAATAATAAATTAATATAAATATATTTTATATGTTTAACAATAGTTAATAAAATATGTGTTATATGTTAATATAAATTGATAAAATATATATTATACATTCATTTTCCACATTAAGCAATTATATATATATATATATAACTCAATACAAATATTTAATCATAAAAATTAAAGTGACATCGAATTTTCACCAATTAAATAAAAATATTTTTTTCCAAAAAATGTAATAATCCAATAAATTTACATTTTCAGTTTATTTCTATCTTGAAAGGAAAGAAATATTTTTAATTAGTTATTAGAAAGATAATAGTCTTAGGCTGCGTTTGGATAAAGAAGGAGGTTTCATGTGTGTTTGGATGGAATTAGAATCTGAGGATGAATTAATAACTCAATGACTCCTTCTATAAGTAATATATTATTGATATGTATATATATTTTTTTTGTTTATTTTTTAACATATTTATGATAATAAAATATTTTTGACATATTTTATATTATATTTTGAATATCAATTTTTTTCATATTAAATATCTCATATTTATTTGTATGAAGAGAAATGATTAATGTTTGATGATTATTAATTAAAATTATTAAAATCAATAGACATGATATTAATTAATAATAATAATTATAATTATTTTCGTTATAAAGTAGTTAAAATAAATTAACGCAATAAATGAAGTGAGAGAGAGAGTAATAAATGGTGAGAAAGAGAGAGAGTGTGTGAGCGTGAAGAGAAAAAAAATGTGCACATGAGTTGAGCTGATGGAAGAAAAAGAGTTAAGGGCGTGAGATTCGAGGTGGGCAAAAGAAGGAAAAAAAGGTGACAGTGCTTATGCGCATAAACAAGCGATTCCATCAAAATGGTGGAACCGCAAAGCTAGAACCTCGGGCTGCCTGTGCGCTGCCCGAGGTTCTGGTCAGCGGTTCGTGTAGAAAAGTTCCGATCCCGTTTGGTATATAGAATCGATGGGAACTTGACCCGAGTTCTGGATCGGGTTCCCATGCCAAACTAGGACTTAGAGAATTGATATTTAGTTGTAAAATTGTAAATTCATAAATTATTTATAAATTTTAGATCAACACAATTGTTTGATTGCTTTAAGGGGTATAGATAGCTAAAATCTTCACTAAACTAAACAAGAGGTCTATGATTCAAGTTGCACTACCAATATATTTTTATATTAAAATTTTTAAACTTGAAATAACCCTAAAACCGGTTTAATTGGTCGGTCCAAGTCAGTTTTGACCAGTTGGACCGGTCCAAAATGGTTCAACAACCAAAGCAGGTTTAAATTGATCCATGAACCGGTTGCAAGCTCGGATCGCGGTCCGATCGGTCCGGTCCGAGTTTTACAACTATGATCATAAGGAAATGGGTCAGTCGGTTCGACGAAAGAGATAAGTTTACTTGTGGAGTTTTTATGAGACATTAATAAAAAAATCATTTTTGTTTCGATTAATTTGATTGATTATGATGATTAAAACTTTTAACAAAAAATTAATTTTTGTTGTGTATATAAAAATTCGAATGTAAATGTGTCTAAATGAGGAGAAAATATTTACGATGAGTAAATGTTATAAAAAGAATTTCAAACATTGATTTCATTTGCATATTTGGTTTGAATTTTGAACTTTTGTTTTTGCATAAAAGATCACCAATTTTTAAATTAGTTTAATACACCTAAAAATCACTTCATGCTTTGTACAAATAACGAGCTAATCTTAATCATTCAATGCATCAATGATATATATTAAAATTAATAAAAAATCATAACTTATTAAATTTAGCATTGATTATACATTAAATATTTAGACTTCGCTAAATATCTTTATAAAATATTAAATACTTTATAGGTGCATTATATTTTTTAAATTAATTATAATTCTAATCTTTTGCATAATTCATTAAAAATAAGATTATTAAATGATGACTCGATTCATCAACTTACTATTTTTCTAATCGATTATATTTGAACATTAAGATTATTTGGATAAATATTCTAAAATTTGGTTGACTATAAATAATATAAGAGTCGCATGAAACAAAATAACATTATACAAATATTTAATCTTTTTTTTTTAATTTAAAAGTCCGTGATATTCTTCTACTTATTCATGTGACCAACGTTGAATGAATATATATAATTTTTTTTCTCAACAAAGTTATGATGATAGGCTAAATTTGCAATCAATTTAAAATTTTATGACTTTTTAGGTAAAAGTAAAAGTTTGTATTAGATTTATAACAAATAGGAAAGTTGGTCTTTTGGTACAACTGACCCTAGGTTTATTAAGTATTAACATTGTAATTGTATAAATAGAAAATTAACCCTATGGGATTTTCTCTTAGAAAATACTATAGATTAATTTTATGACTCATGTTTCAAATCTAGTAGATTCAATTTTATGACTTTATCCCATCTCTTGAATTTTCTTGCTCTCTTATTCCCATTGTGAGTTAAATTTTTGTAACCAAAAGAAGAAAAAAATTCAAAGCTATGTATATCTAATATACATATTAGTTTATTTTTTATACATCAACAACTTTCTCTTACCACATTTCTTTTACTAATTGTTATATGAGCTCAATGCACGTACAAAGCACTTAGGGGCTTTTTGGCGCATTCTTAATTTTTATTAGCCGGTAATTTAGATCACCACTAAAATAGATTACCACTTATAAATTATCGGTAATATTATATCATAGTGTTTGGTAAGTAGCAATAACATAAACTATAATTTAAATTATAAAATAAAAAGTTACTAAAATATCCTCCAAAATTATTGAAGTAAAATAAATATAAACAAAAGGAAAAAAATAAAATAAATTATTTAGGTCAAATATGAGTTTATATTATCAACCATTCGTAAAATAATTAAAAAAATTAAAAGATAATGTTGAACAATATTATTTCGTAATAAAATATAAATATTTTAAAATTTGATTGAAAGAATAATTTTGTTAAAATGTATGTCATTTTCCTTGTAATCTGGAGTAATGTGAAAAGACATCTTCTATGGATGATATCTTCATTACCAGTGGGGTGGTAGTTTAAGATTATCAAAGAAGTAAAAATCATCGGTAATCTGTTGCAGTCAAACGTGGTAATATAGTGGACCTTGAAAATTTTAAATTAAATAACCAGTAATCTATCTGAATTACCTCGTACCAAACGCCTCTTAATGCTTTGTAGGCATGCATACCACATCCTAGCCCTCCAATCTGATAAGTCATCTTTTTTTAACAATTTTAAGATTTATCATTAATTTTATGTTAAGGGATTAAAATGATCTCTTGTATGTCCTTTAAACCCTTATTATATCTTATAACTAATAAATGGATATATTGCACACAAAATTTGTGATATTCAACAATAAGATAAATTTTAATTTCATTTTTATTTGAATTAAAAAATACTTGTAATTTGTACTCATTAAAATTAGGTTCCTAAATTTAGTGGTTGTTTATCATTCCACACAAACCTCTTGTTGGTATATCTGAGTTTGGACTTGACGTGGGACATTGTACCGTTCCAATAATAAAATTCTAAAATTCGAATTCGAATTGTTAACGTATTATTTCTTTTTTCAACTCAAAATTTAATATATCATTTTTTGCTATTGCGGAATTTAATTCAATGGGCTTTATAATCATTCGTCTTATAGTGGGTCGTGCACGTGAATATGAGATGAATCGGATGTCAAATAGTGCTCAGATTCATTGATACGTATGCATGATATCCCTTGTTGTCTATCATTTTACACCGTCAAATTAAACTGGTTTTATGGACTAAATAACGAGATTGATCATATGTTAGACGACATAAAAAATAATATAGTATGAATGACTTACAACTTACTTTGTTTTCTCTTGGGTTGATTCATCTTACCACTCTCTTGAATCTAGGATCTCGAGAATGTCTTGAATGATCACAAATTTGTAAGTGAACTCAGCCTGTACTGATGAACTGGTTGAGCTGATTTCTGAAACATGATATATTCAAGTTCAGAAAGATGGTCGACCTGAGCTAAAGGAATGAACGCCCGATGCACACGTAATATATATCAGAAGAACTACGAGTGTGCAGTGGCCGTCCTAAGTACATGAAGTGGTAGACCAGCAATAGAAGAGTGCATGTGGAGGAGCAAGCATAAACGATCGACCAAAGAGGAAAAAAGATCGATCGATAATGGAGTATGAAGCGGGATCAGAGGTAGACCGGTCGACCAGATGTAGAGGAAGGACGACCGATGAAAAAGGCTAAACCGAGGAGGTCGCTCGAAGTTGAGGAGTGGACGACCCCAAGACAAACACTTCCTAATCCAAGGTTGGGAGCGGTCGTCCGGAGGGCTCAGGAGGAGACAGTGGACGACCAGAAGACTGCCAGGCTGAGAAGTGGACGTCCAGAGGGCTCAGAGTGGAGACAGTGGACGACCAGAGCAGAAGGCAGCAGATGAGTGGTTGATCTCAGGTTGAGTGCAGGCGACCGGATGACATCAGG
>LTAE01009262.1:0-18923 GCA_001647135.1 Pontederia paniculata
CAGATTAGGTCATTTTTGCAGAGTATATATTGTAATCTCAAGAGTCTTGGAAAGAAATCCTTAGTTCCTCTTCCGTGATTCGAGTGAAGAATTTTGGATAGAAGGGAGTGAGAGTTCGTAAGCGAACTGTAAGAGGTTGTCTTCTTGTCCTCTAGAAAAGAAAGGAGAAGTTGTAAGGGAGCCTTCGTCCTTGAAGAAGGAGTTCAGTGATCTCCGGAGGTCTCGAGTTCGAGAAGATCGGAGCGGGGACGTAGGCCAGGAGTTCAGCCAAATCTCGTCAATAAACCTCTGTGTTTGTCTATTTGTTTTTCTGTCCTCTTCTTCTTCTACTACTTCTTTATATTTGCATGTGTATGCTTCTGCTGATATAACTAACCTAATCTAATTAAAGTCATAATTTTTTTTAATACACCAATTCATCCCTCCCCCTTTTGGTGCCATCTAGATCCTACAAGAACCACTTCCCACTACCATTTATTGATCAGATGCTCGAGCGTCCAACTAAACATAAGTATTTCTACTACTGGACAAATATTCAGGTTTGTTGCAAATTCTCATACACTCTATCGATCAAGAGAAGATGACCCTCACATGCTCATATGGAACGTATGCATATAGAAGAATGTCATTTGATTTATGCAACACAACAATCACTTTTCAGAGGTGCATGATGTCAGTTTTCTCATAATTCATCGAAAATATAATGAAAGTTTTTTATGGATGACTTTTTTATTGTATGGTTCATCATTTAAAAACTATCTATGTAATCTGAAGAAGGTTCTGCAGAGGTGTGAAAATGTAAATCTGATGTTGAATTTGAAGAAGTGTCATTTCATGATAACTCAAGGAGTGGTGCTTGGACATATAATTTTTTAGGAAGATATTGAAGTAGACAAAGCTAAGATTGAAGTAATCAAGAAGTTGCCACCGTCTATCAATGTAAAGGGAATAAGAAGCTTCCTTGGACATGCAGGCTTCTAATGTAGATCTATAAGACACTTTTCCAAAATAGCTAAGCTATTGACAGATTTAATACATAAAGACATTGAGTTCCACTTTGACAGTAATTGTTTACAAGCATTCAACAAGATCAAAGAAGCACTTATCTCAACTCCTATAATAAGATGGGTTTTGTCGCTGCAAAAAATCCATTTGGAGATCAAGGATAAGAAAGGAGTAGAGAACCTCATTGCAGACCATTTATCAAGGCTCATGGAACCCCTTGAAGACTGCTCCATACAAATCAACGAGAACTTCCTCGATGACTCACTCCTTAACATTTTCAATGCAAAGTCACCTTAGTATGCTGACATAGCAAATTTCCTAGCACATCAGCAAACCTTTAGGAAGGGTTACATTTCACCGGAGATGACTTAACAAGGGAAGAAGAAGCTATTCAACGAACTCAAACATTTCTATTGGGATTATCCTATGTTTTTCAAGAGATGTTCTGATGGATAATTTAGGAGGTGTGTGCTGGAGTCGAAAGCTTACAATATCATAGAGGAATATCATAGCTCTACATATGGAGGCCACAACAAAATTCAAAGAACTGCTACAAGAATACTGCAAGTTGGGTATTATTGGCCAAATATATTCAAGGATGTGATCATTGTCAATGCACAAAAATATTTCAAGAAGAAACAAGATGACACAAATTGAGATCCTTGAAGTCGAACTCTTCGTCATATGGCGAACCGATTACATGTGACCATTCTCAACATCTGGAAGATTCAGGTATATACTTGTTTTTGTTAATTATGTGTCGAAGTGAATAGAAGTCATCCCAACTATGCATTGTGATGATGTCTCTATCCGAAAACTTTTTGGGAAAGTTATATTTCCATGATTTGGAATTCCCAAGAGTCATTAGTTACTGAGGAAGACACTTCACAGAAAAGGCAGTTTGAAAACATGCTCAACAAATATGGGATTTATCACAAGGTAGCAACCGCATATCACGCACAGGCAATTGGCCAGGTGGAAGTGTCCAACTAACAAATCAAGACTATATTGGAGAAGAATGTCTCAAAGTCAATAAAAGACTGGTCATTGAAACTAGATGATGCTTTATGGGCATTGTCGAACAACCTTCAAGACAACTTTTGGAGTCACACACTACCAACTAGTATATGGAAAATCATATCATTTACCTGTTGAGATGGAATACAAGACTTACTGGGTTGTGACATAGCTAAAGTTGGATATGAAGAAGGTCAGAGATAACCGCAAACTTGCAGCTGGCGGAATTAGAAGAATTACGACTCCAAGCCTATGAAAATGCTAAGATCTACAAGGAAAGGACTAAGGCTTGGCATGATCAACGCATTCTGAACAAATCTATTCAAGTTAGAGGAAAAGTCCTTCCCTTCAATTCAAGATTGACAATCTTTTCGAGAAAACTCAAGTCACGATGGACCGACCCTTATACTGTTCAAAGGATATTCTATTACGGAGCAGTAGAAGTAATTTTGGAGAAAGGGCACATGTTTAAGGTGAATTGGCATCGTCAACTTAAGACATATCAACCAAGGATAAAAGCACATGAGAAGGAAATCATCACATTTGATCCAGCTGTATAGTTGTAAATGCACAAAAATGTCTAGTCAAGGACATTAAATAGTGACGCTTACTAGGAGGCAACCCACACTAACACTTCATAAATTCTTTGTTCTTTATTTGTATAAATTTCAGGGTGTCAAATCAACAAGGTTGTGACCGACGAGATGTAGGGCTATGATCAACCCAGGAACCGCCTTAGTGTTGTGTGGGAGATTCCAAATTTCCGCCCATCGACACTTTACCGAAATTACCACCTTACCACTTAAGAAAGCCAACCAATACCTTTTTTTCTCTCTCATTCCACTATCTTACCCATGATTGTCTCTCCATATTCACCGCCTTAATTCCCCATAGCCAATCACCACCTCGATTGACCATCGCTTATGGTAGCAACAAGAGGACAAGCGAAAGGAAAAACATGGAGACCAAAAACGAAGAGGAAGCAAGGCATGACGACTATTGATCTTCTAAATGTTGACCCAGAAGTTTTGGCCACCGATTCAATTACTGTCGGAACTTCTACTGCAATAACCTACCCACCAATACCAGTGTTAGTTACACAAGCACCGCATCTTGTTCTTGAGGTACGCACACTACAGACCATCCCTCCTCCTGCCTCTCCAGACAAGATGACGAAGGCCACATCAAAGACACAACCATCATCTATGTCCGCAACTACCGACGTCCCAACGCAAACACTACAACCAGCACCTGTTGCGCCATCCACGTCATCGGAGAAGCAAGCGGCAAGATGGAAGCTGATAGACAAGAAGGCGACTGGAATCACCGCGACCACGGTAAAAGCCCTAAGTCCGGAGAAGCATTGGACTCTTCCAATAGTTCTTGAAGCATCAGAAGTTGCACCACAATCCACAACACAGCCTCAGGCAACGACAGCCACTCCTACGCCTTCCAAGAAAAAAAAAGGAAAAGAACCTAAACAACTGTCAGCGGAGAAGACAAATAAGGCGTCAGTGAAAGAAGCAGCAATGATCCTCGAGCCAATAGTAGATCCAGAATATGAGGTCGATCGTCAAATCCTAGCGGTACGAGCACGGAAGAAGAAGCCTGTAGTAGACCAAGCTGAACAACCTATTGAAGCACTTGCAGCAACTTCGGCTGCAAAACCTTCTCCCAAGAAATCGACGAAGCCGACAGCTACCATTCCGCCAAAACCCAAGAAGGAAGCTACACCAACGAAACCCAAAGCGAAGAAGCATCCGCAACCTCCACCAGAAGACGAGGAGGAAGAAGATACCGATCTGCAGCCCTTAGTCATGAAGCCAAACAAGCGACATAAGATTGTGATGCAAGAGACTGTGACTGAAGAAGAAGAACCCATTGCGAAAGACACTCCACAACCGATAACAAAACAAGTACTAGAGGAAGCACCCGAGTCAGAGGAACCAACGCCATCACAACCCAACACCACAACAAAAACGCCAGAGGATGTACCACCTCCAAAAGCCCCTATAGTCACATCTCCAAAACAACAGGAAAACCTAGTTGTCACACCCCAACAGTTAGGAGAAGCAGAGGAAGAGACTAATAATCTGCTCCAATTACCAGCACAGATCGAGTTTTGAGATGACCAGCAATGATCGCTATACGAGAAGCTCAACACTTGGGAGATTCTCACCATAAGATATCTAGACACTGGAGCCCTTAAGACACTCGGCATGCTCGATGACATGACCAGGCAACTGAAGAAAATGGGTGTCAACAAGTCCTTTCTGAATTCTTGGCCTACTTATAAGTACATTGCTATTGAATTTGTGAGTTCTCTGGATGTAATGAATGTCAAAGATGATCTTAGCCTAACTTCTGCCTATTCAATCAAGAGTTCTACTGGAGTTTTAACGACTTCTACTGCAGTTTACGGATTTCGTACTACGATCGTGCAGAAGAAAAACACAAAGTATAAGGGCAGTGAAGTTTGGAAGTGGACCATAGGGGAAAACCACTATGTGCTCCGACAGGCGAAGTCATCATTTTTTCAAATCCCAATTATCAGATACTTTCATAAAGTATTGACCAAGACCCTATTTGGGAGGTACAACGCAGAAGCTAATGTACGTGAAGCTGAAATGTACATGATCTAGGGATTCTTGAACGGGAAGGAAGTTAATGTTGGACATATGTTTATAGAATACATCTCTCATTTGGCCACGACCGAGAAAGGACCAATTGTCATAGGTGGCATGTTTACCCCTATCGCCGAGAGATGCAAAGCCAACTTGTCAAAGTTGCGCGTGATCAGGGGAACAACCAAAATTGACATATATGGGATGCTCAACAATAAGATTATAGAAATACGAGATGGAGAATATGTTCTAGTGTAAAAAGGGAATGAGACATCGATTGTACTGCCTAACCCAACACTTACTGATATCAACTGGACCCTTCTCACGCCTGAGCAGAGCGCTCCTCACACCACTGCAGCCACCGCAAAGAAGACATCCCCAACTGACACCACTGACGGAGGACCCCTCATCTCAACACTGACCGAACTACTTGCAGAACAATGCAAACACTATGCATTCCTAGAAACTATCGTCACCATAAATAGGGATCTCAAGGAGGAACATCGCTAGGTCAAGGAGGAACCGTTGAGCATGCTGGCGGCAATGAACAAGAAACTGGAGTAGGATGGCAACAGCTCCAGGCCTGAACCATCCTCCACATGAGCGACAAAACTCTCGGCTTGGCTTCAACACTAAGGCCAATGTTGGGGTTAAGTCCGGAGAGGCCATACATACCGTGCTTTTAAACTTCTATCTTTTGTTCGCCCACTCATGATCTCTTGCTTGCCTGTTGTTTTTGTTTTTGTTTCTATATCACACCCTTGGACTGTTCATGATATCAAAGAATTTTATGAATTGATCTTTGACTTTTATTCAAAGTAGCTAATGAAATTAGAATAGATAATGAATAAAACAATCCCGACAATGGCGCCAATAAAAAACTTGATGCGTGCTAATTATGCAGATAAAATGGCTAGCAAGTGCACTAGTCATATAAAGTAATAAAGAATGAGTAGAGTGTGGATCCCACGAGGATTGGTATTATTATCTATCTAATTTCACCAAGTAATAGGAGATAACAGAGTTTTATGAAAAGGATAAAAGATCAAATTAAAAATAAAATTAAAAAAAAGTTGATGTCAACAAGCACTGGTCCAGGATGAATAATTAAGGAAAAATCAAGTTTTATTAAATCAAATTCAGTTTTGTCAACTTTTAAGAGGATTAGGGTTTCCTATAGATATGACTTCCTATCCAGGATGAGCCAACTATCTCAAGCCTAAAGGATCAACTATTCCTATCCAGGATGACAATATAACCTATTAGGTAAATTGAGATGCAATATAATGGATGCCCTAAAAAGACAAGTGCATGCATCATCAAATATGGACAAGTCCGAAGGAGGAGCTCACTTTTGTAAGTTCCAACCACTTCTACCACACTATCTCCAGATCACCCACCTGAAGAGAGCAGCATGCCATCAACAATAGAGACATCATCTATCTCAACGCAATGGCGTTGCAAAAGGCCAGATGTTGAAGCCTCATCATCTTCTTCATGTCCACCATCAGATAGGAAGAACATACAATCAACCTCAAAAATTGTGATGCAGTGGAGACCAAAAAGTGCAACTCAAGTTCAACCAACATCTCCTACATCATCACAATTGCAAGCGAAGCCTCCAGATGGACAATGTCATGCAATCAAAGAAAAATGGATCACAATTTTGGAAGAATAACAATCTCCACCATTGCGCTGAAAGTATAAATTTTTGGGTGCATTTGTTCCTTTTCTTTCATTCATCTATTTGCATCTGGATAATGTCAACCTCACATAAATTTGAGAATAATTTGAGATCAAGTCAAGCTAACGACTATAACTTAGAAATATATGCATAAACCTTCTCTTAGATAGTTCTTGTCTTAGAGTCTTAGTTTTTGGAGTCTGTGTTTTTGGAATCTTAGTCTTCGAGTTTTGAGTCTTGTTTAGTGAATTTTTAGTATAAGTGTCATCCCTTTGAAAATTCCTTAAAAAATATTCTTAAAAAAATTACTTTCACCTTGGAAAGTTACAGTATACTGACGACATGTCTGTTAGTCCTCCTATGTTAGTCCTCCTACTCTACACAGTATGATTTTTCAGGCATTCATATCACCTTGGAGATAATCAGCGGAACAGTTGTGCCAATTGGAGATTATTATGAAGAGTTGTGCACGCCAAGACAACACCGATAAAATGCTTAGATGCATGCACAAGTACCATCAGCTCGGGGGGCCATTATGGATCGTTCTTGACCTCACCACCACTATCGATGGATTAGTCAGGTTGTATTTTTCTTTTTCATGCATATTTTTTTGTAATTGTCATTTTGTCATTTCCCTTAGCTGAGGCTTAAACACTGAGGATAGTGTTCAATTTAAGCTTGGGGGAGTTTGCATTTCATGCATTTTGCCCGAGTCCATTGTCAATAGCATGTGCCTTTCTGTTAGTTTGAGTCAGTATGCATCAATGTGTCAGTATAAAACTTTGAAAAATTTATGCTACCCTTGCTTAACTTTTTTTTATTTTAATCAAGTATATATTCTAAAGTTGACTTGTATGATCTATGAAATTTGAGTGCCTTATTTTGAATGTAAATCACATGTGTGTACTATAGTCTAGAATTCTGTGGATAGAGTGATGACGTTATAAACCACAAGTTTCTCTCAGCTTTATTGTACTGGAGTATATATATTTACAACTTTTTTTATTAAATGATTGAGTATCTTTGGAGTTTATAAAAAATCTATGAAAAAGTGAAAAAAATCTAGTGTCAAAAAAAAGTTGAAAGAAAAATTATGAAAAAGACATATGAGCAAAGGAGTTGAAGTAGCCCTTAGGTGTTATTCAAAACCTGGGTGTGTTCGGGAAAGTAAATCCGTAGGGGTTCATGCCTGATGACCTAAGCCCAACTAGTCTAGGATCCATCAATTGGAAACCCGCTACATGGACCACCTTGTGCAAATTGGAGAAGCATTTAAGTGTTAAGTCAATTACCTAGTTTTGCTGGAACATTAAAGAAAAAGTTAATAAACATTGTAATATGCATTATTCAATAGTATAAGCTCCATGATACTCGTTCTTTCAACATTAATGTTGTAAATTATCATAGTTTGTCTTTAAGCTGTAAGTGACTATGTTTAAATTATTTATAAGTCAAAAATCTGTGACATTGGAGGATAGATAAAAGTGCATTACTAGTGACGAGCAGGAGAAATAGGGTGTGAGGAAAGTATTGGTTCTGCAATATTATGATGGAAGAGTCTTGAGCATTTGCTTTAGAATTTTGCTTGAGGACAAGCAAGAGTTCAAGCTTGGGGGTATTTGATGTGTGCTAAATTAATCATATTTTTATAATTTATTTGGTCCAATTTGCATTCATTTCTATGTTGCACGCATCATTTTATGTGCTTCTTTGCATTTATTTATTTTAAAATAGAAAACTACATAATTTATAGAATTTTATTGTCTAAGAGGCAAGAGGACGAAGAGACGAAGACACTGAAAAAATGACGCTCAAATCGGAGTTAAAACGAGCCCGGAATCACGATTTTAAGTTGAGATTTTTGCAAGGCTGTCAGTCACGGCCATGACAGATAGTCATGGCCCGTGACAAACTAAAAATTGCCTTTTTCATGCCCCGAGCGCCCTCATCACGGCTAGGAGGGTTTCTCCAGCCTCGATCACGGTCGTGACAAGACTGTCACGGCTCGTGACACCTCCAGAAATGTTTGCTTCATTTTTACCTTCGGTCACGGTCGTGATACCCATGTCACGGCCCGACACCTCTAAGATGGATTTTCCTTCGGTTACGACCATGACAAGCCTTTCACGGGCCGTGATGATGTGCGGGAAAAACGTATTTTCATGATTTTGAGTCTGTTTCAAGTCTTTTTTTTCTTCGTCTCTTCGTCCTCTTGCCTCCTAGACAACAAAATTTCATAAATTATGTAGTTTTCTATTTTAAAATAAATAAATGCAAAGAAGCACATAAATGATGCGTGCAACATAGAATAGATGCAAATTGGACCAAATAAGTTATAAACAATATGATTAATTTAGCACACATCAATTGTTGTTGTTACACCCTTACTCTCTTGCTATTAAGAAATTTTGATCTTGTTTTAACTATCCTACTATCACAACCTTACATCTGAATGGATTTTGTTGAATGTTGTTTTATGCACTTGCATTTACACTTTGGCTTGCCTTGTTTATTTCTCAACTTCTAAACCAAGGCAGTATAAGGTCCAAGCAATCTGTAGCTATAGGTTTTATTGCAGCACTATGATTGACGAATGGTATTTGGGAATCAAAGTTTTGTACACGGAACTGTCTGCTTATGACAATCCTGCTTTTTTTTGCTTGAGAATCCCATATCTTCGCCAGTACCCCACCCCCCATGAAAAGAGCAAAAAATTAAGTTTTCTTGCCCACCATCCATGTCTACAGGGATGTTTTTATCATTTTTTTGAATAACTACTCCGTTGACCTTCCACTTGAAACAGTTAAGAGTATGCTTTTTGGCACTCCAGGCACCTACTCGTGTATTCTTGGAAGAAAGGAATGGACAATGCCATGGAGAATAATTCCTCTCACCCCCAATAACTACTCCTTTGTCCTTCCACTTGGAAGAGTCAAGAGTATGTTGTTCCACAACATCCTTAGCATCCTCATTGAGTATTCCCGAAAGAAAATATGAGGATATGCGAAGGGAATACTCTCTTTTTGCTTTCACATCCGTACATCGCTTTTTGAAAAAAAAGGTGGGGACAAGGAAGGAAAAAGTATGAAAAAGTGTATGCTCTAAAATAAAAAGGAAAAGAGGCGATGGTCTATGTTTTAAAAGTGATTCTTGTGCCTAATGAGTGATTGTGGCATGCAGACTGATGCATGTATTTTATAACATATTTTAGGACCTGCATTAGGCATAATTTTGAGTCATTTTGGCATCGCATGCATCTATTTTATTCTTTATTTGTTCATATTATTTTGTGTCATGATTCTACTCTTGTTGGTGACTATTTTGTAGGAAATCAACTTACGAGGCTAAGGGCTGGAATCAACTCACAAAAGAGCGCATTCAGAACAAGGAAATCAATTTCAAGTACTCATCACGGGCCGTGACAGGTAATTAAGGGCCGTGATGAAGGTAATAAAGGAGCAAAATGAGCCCATCGCATGCATCTATTTTATTCTTTATTTGTTCATATTATTTTGTGTCATGATTCTACTCTTGTTGGTGACTATTTTGTAGGAAATCAACTTACGAGGCTAAGGGCTGGAATCAACTCACAAAAGAGCGCATTCAGAACAAGGAAATCAATTTCAAGTACTCATCACGGGCCGTGACAGGTAATTAAGGGCCGTGATGAAGGTAATAAAGGAGCAAAATGAGCCGTCACGAGGTGTTATGCAGCATCACGACCTATCCAGCAGCCAGTGCAATTTCAATCTAGGAGTTACGGGCCATAATGAAGGTCACGATCGCAACTTAACATTACGACCTTGGAAGAAAGCAACGCAACTTGGATTCAACTCATCACGGGGAGTAACATTGTGTTACGGGTCGTTACATGACATATCACAAGGTGTAAGAACGATCACGACCTATGCCGAAGTGATGCTGAGCTACAGCGGGTTTTACGGACCGTGATGTTCCATCACGGGCTGTAAGTAGGGAAAATCGCCTCGGGACATCGGGCTTGTGCACGATTTACGGGCCGTTACATTCCATCACGAGCCGTGAAGAACGAAGACCAGAGAAAGAATTGATCATTTACGGGTCGTTACATTCTGTAACGGGCCGTGAGTGAATGTCGCAGATTTATATAGTCGGGGATTTGATAGGATTCGACGGCCAGAAAGAAGTCTATTTGATCCAGGACTCTAGAGATTTGATGAAGAGATGTTTCTGAAGATTTAGAAGAGGTTTTAAAGGGATTTAATCACAGTCGTTGATTGAGATCAGAAGATTCCTATGAAACCTTAATCTAAAGGGGGTATAATAAGGAGGCTGGACAAAGAGAAGATACATTAGCGATATTTAGATTACTCTATAGAGCATAGAGAGATGAATTTGAAGAGAAGAAGCTAGAGAGATCTATCTAAAGCCTTGAGCAGAATTCATATTTTCTGAGGCGAAGAACAAGAATTGAAGATCTTCTCCAGAGATCTATAGTCTGATTTTTTATTTTCTTTGGAAGAATTATTGTCTTATTTAGTTATCTTTATTAGGAACTTCTGAACCTTATTTGGATTGAGTTTTATTGATTTGTTTTTTTAGAACACGATTGTTGTTTTAATACTTTCTCTTTCTCTATAATGATCATGGATTTATTTTATTAATTGTTTTGTGTAATAGAATTCGTGGTTTGATCTGTAGAAAGGATTGATCTTTGAATTTAAAGTCTCAACATTGCATATCTCAATCTGATTACTTGTTTAAGATTTAGATTGTGTGGCCTGTTGATTGGACTTGCTTAAGAAGTCAACAATTTACGAACAACAACATTAAGGCATCTTAAGTTTAGATTGATTTAGGGTNGATTACTTGTTTAAGATTTAGATTGTGTGGCCTGTTGATTGGACTTGCTTAAGAAGTCAACAATTTACGAACAACAACATTAAGGCATCTTAAGTTTAGATTGATTTAGGGTGGATTCATTTGAACGTCCCGGTTAATTTGAAGTTGAGATAGTTGATTGCGTCTGTTTAGAGGATCATACTTTAGGCAATTCTTAGTCCATCATTAGAACAATTCAATTCAATCTGATTAGTGGTGAGATGGAATCCTAAATCTTCCATCTTAATTTGATTTGATCTTATCTGACCTCATCTCTGAAATTTTATCTTTTCTCATCTTTTATCTTCTGAATTTAAACTAAAATTAATATTTTCTCTATCACTTTTGGAATTAGATAAGGCTAGGTTACATTAGCCCTTGTGGGTTCGACATCCTTACTCTTAATTATTATATTACTTGAATGACTAGTGCGCTTGCTAGTGTATTTAGATCCGCATCAAGTTTTTTGGCACCGTTGCCGGGTATTTGATATAGGTCAAAAAAGTCGCATCACAGACTATGAGGTTGTGACCCTGAGTTGCATTTAGCTAGAGCTTCAGTGATTCCTAAATCTAGTTTTGTCAAATCTAAGTCGGTCGCAATGTATCATGAAGTAAAAAATGTTTTGTGGAATGTGGCTTGTTCCTTATGTTGTGGTCTTCGCATTTGAAAATGTCATTGCCTTAATCTTAATTTATTTGCTTGAGGACAAGCAAATGTTCAAGTCTGAAGATGTTTGATGCATGCATCAGGTGCTTAATATTAGTTGTTTATAGTTGTGATTGACATTGTTTTCATGACATTTTATCCAACTCGAACCCTATCCCACGCTAAGTTCCCACTTTCGTAGCAAGCACACACCATAGAACCAAATGATGATGTTTTATGTCTTTGTTTTAGAAACTTCAGGAAAAGGAACTTTCACACCCTTGCTCCATGACATATCACAACCCCACACCAGAGTCCGCATGTGATGCGAGCAAAAATATACATATTGCACGCATCTATTTTATATTATTTTCCTAGTGTTTTACATTAATTCATGCATTATCTTAGTTATTTTAGTTGATTTTGCATTTATGAGTCAGATTCCACCTAAATGCTCTTTATGATTAATTTTCAAGCAAAATGACATCAATTCATGGCAAATACTACAAAGGGCAAAATTAGTTGAGTGCACTATTTGATATTATATACTTTTTGAGGAGTTTATTATTTGAAGACTCTCAATTAAAAGGATTTCTAGCATTTCCTACTTCAAACAGGAATTGGTTCACTTGAGAAAATTCAATTGAAGAAGGACTTCCAATTTTTCCTATTCCAATTAGGAATGGTTCTTTTAAAGAATTTGACTAGGAAAAGGTGTCAAACCTTCATGGAAAGACTTCTAATCATTATACAACTCCTTGGGAAATATTAGAGACATATTTCTAATGAATTTGAGAGAGTTTTGAAGTCCAAAAAATCAGTCAAAGAGAGAGCTATGAATTTGAAGAGAAATTATAAGATTTTATCATTCTTCTCCCTAATATGACTTGGAAAATGACTCATATCTTATCCTAACTCCTTGGGGATCGAAAGAAATCATATCTGAGAAGATTTGAAAAAACTTTTATGCTTTAAATTTCAGCATAAAGGAGAGTTACGAATTTAATTGAAAATATATTTTTTTTCCTATTTTGATTTGGAAAGAATTTGAAAACATCTTAACTTTGTGGAAGACTTGGAGACCTCTTGGAGATTGATTATACCCTATAAATAGACATGCAAAGTTCTCAACAAGAGAGAAAAAAAAATAACAGAAGAGACTCAGAATAGAATCAGAGACTCCCCATATTTCACATATTTCTAAAGAGCTGAGAAACCAATATTGGAGAAGAAGTCTTGGAGCGAGATTGAAGATCTAGAAGCAAACAAGATTCTGCATATTTTGTTTGTCCTCTAATCTTATTTGTTAGGCTTAGAATCATTTTGTGTAGAGGAATAATTTCTGTTGAAGCTCAATTAGTTATTGATTTGATATTCTCGTAAAGTTTATTGAGTATTTTATTAACTTTAACCAAAAGATACTATTAGTATTTTACTCTCAATTAATCTTGTTTCGGATTTCTACGAATTACATTTTTCGGTAGAGACAAAATGGGCCATGTTCGTCTAACACGGGTCGTTTCCACCTCCGCCCCTGTTTTCTTCTTTTGAGAAGTTGTGTTTTCATCTGCGCGGACACGGTCTGTTTCGGATGCGACGTGGGCCATTTTTTTGGCGTATTTTTATTCGGTCATTTTCAAGTGTTTGTATTTTTAGATGCAAAGATTTATGTCTATCTATTTTCAGAATTTATGAATTGTGGGTTGCTATTCATACGAGAGAGGCCTAGCAATTTAGGATTGAATTTTATTGTGTTTTAACTTAATTGATTTGGGATTGATGTGCTTACATATTCTTGGATTAAATTATTATTAAAATAGTTAGGTCATCCGAGAGGAGTCCTATATTATTAAATCAATCCTTCCGCCATCTAATATTCAGATATTTTAATTGATTATGTCCAAGAGATCATTGTGGGGATACAAAATCCTAATTCTAATCAACTTATTTGTCGATCTCTTTTAATCTTTTCTTTTATCTTTTATCTTTCTCTTTCGTCTATCTTATCTTATCTTTTCTTTTTCTTAATCCATTGAAGATTTTTTAATCGGATTTCAAGATAAAGTTTTAGAAATTAAAATTCATCAATCATCATGGGTTCGATGACGTATCACAACCCCACACCAGAGACCGCATGACGACAAAAAAGCTAAAATGGAAAGGAATATTTTACAGCTCACAATTGGTAAGGACATAACAGAAGAATCAGAGGAACAATTTTGGGCTGGAACAGATATGTCACATGTCGAATGAAGGCAAGGAGTATAAGAAGGACAAATCAAAAGCCAAAGAAATATCAAATGATCAAGGAATCATTTTTGAAGGGGGTACGCACGGGATCGCCTCTTCTCGCTATCATCGGAGGAACGCAGAGATGACATACGCTATTGACGAACAACAATACAGGATAAAGAACATGAGCCTTTCTAACATTTATTCTTGTATTCTGATGAACATGATATGTAACTAAGTAGGATTATCTGAAGTTAGCAATAGGGGATGAAGGATTTGGATTTGTATCTCGATTTCGAACACATTGAACTATTTCCGACTTTTGTTATATGAATCCATCATTTGATTTTGTTTTTGAATTGAATGTTGTGATGAGTTTTCTTTATCTTGTGATCGGATACGTCTGACCCTCGATTTGATCTTCTTTCTTGTCTACACTTACTCTCGTTGGACGATGCATCCTTGACCGGAGGCATTCGGTGAAGTGAGTGGTCGTAGTTTACTTTCTCGATAAAGTGCATTGGGTCACTACCATCAGGCGATTCACAACCTTGCAACTGTGACGAATCAGTCTTACTACTTTCCCCATTAGAGCGTTTGAAGGACTGACCATCACATCTCAGTGGCCCGCTCAATCTTAGGTTATGCAGACCTCGGATGCAGGGTTGTATGCCGAAAGACCCTCAACCCGGTAGCAAACCATTAGACTCACCTAGACTAGGTTTTCGGATTCTTTCATGTTCTTCACTGCATGACTACGAGGAGATCATGATCAATATTCTTTGAAAAGGAATCCATGATTCTTCTCTTCGTTGAAACTTGATTTTGTATACAAACCATGCATGTCAATGATAACCCAATTTTACATTCCTGAATTCCTACTAACTCTAGAGTTCTTTCACATCTTTGTTGTATCTATCACTTGCATAGTCGCGATTTGTTTAGTTCTTGTTATCATAGTTTATTTCTTAAATCACTTGAAAACCCTAAAATTTAGTTAATCTACATTTTAGTTTCTCTTATATAATTGTTATCATTTTTCACTAGTCTCGAGTGATTTTCTCTTAAGCATTGTTTTTGCCTCCCTATTGATTCGATATCCTAAGTACTTCACACAACGAGTTGTATACTTGCAGCATTCATAGTGTTGTTGTAGGAATTTTAAAATTGATTGTCAATTGTTATCACAATCTTGCATTTACGTTGTCACAACCTTGCGTGAATACTTGCATATGTACTTGATTCGGATTTAACTCTAGACAACATTATGCACATCAACCAGCTTGTAAAATATATTATAAATTGAAATGGTGGAACTACAATCTAAATTTATGGAGTATGTAATGTCTATGCGGTTTTGTATTGGAACTTGGAATGGTCTAAAAAGAATAAAGTCTATAAGGAGTTATGAATGTTTTAAGGTTCAATTGTCACAACTCTCAATATGAACTTGATAGACAATATTGTAAATTTTTTTAGGATAAATGATAAGGAGATAAAACATGAACATTTTATATGTCAATCCTCTTTGAGTCTATTTTGAATGACAATTGAAATTATTCTAAATAAACATATATGAGTAAAGTTATATTTTTTTTGTTGATGATATGTTAAATTTGTTCAAGGTGAAAATAAATGCCTTATTTGAAATTATTTAAAGGAGTCTTAGTTATTATTGTCATAATTATTAAAACGTTATAAGTGAATTTTCATGATATTGTGTTTTCACAATGATCATGAATCATATCATTTAATTTTTTAACCCTTAATACTAAATGTAATGACATGTCATTTGTGATCATTCCAAATTCATAATCTAATGTCATAATCTATATGATGGCTATATAATCCCTCATATGACATATATGATTTTATATCAAATTTGAGGCCACTTAAGATTTAATTATGATCTTCATCACCGATATGAATGTTCAAAGATTTTATTTGATTCTATCTCTAAGTGGAATTTTGTATGATTATTCAACTCTTTTCTTATGATCATCTTATGAATCATCCTAATTAACAAATATGAAAAAACTATATGATGATATTAATGTCATAAGATCATATATGAACCTTGATCATTATTGGTTCATGTCATGGTGATGCCTATATCATAAGACTTATTATGAATCTTGATCATTATATTGTTCGTATCATAATGACATTCAAGTTATAAGACTTTAAATGAATTCTAATCCTTGTTGGTTCATATCATGATGATGTTTGTATCATGACTCTTTATATGAATAGTGATTATTATCGGTTCATATTATGAAGATATTAATAATAATACTTTATATGGATCCTGGCCATTAGAAATTCATATGATGATGATGTTTATGTTATAATATTTCACATGACCTTGACCATGATTGATCTATATTGTGATGATACATATGCTACGAGACTTCATGTGAACTCTAATTATCATTGGTTCATAATATGATGCTTATACTCTATTACGGACTCTATGATGTATTATGTATTATGCATTATATGTAATATAAAGAACACTATATTTAATAAAGAGGTCGCATTGTGTGCTGATTGTCGGGAGTAAACCAAAGTTATGCTTATGTTGATGATGTTAGGGACTAGTAGTTTAGTTGTTGCAAAACTACTTAGTTCCTCTTGCATGGACCACTCCTCTCGATGAAACAAAAATGATTATCGAGCATCCTTCCCATGAGAGGGCAATTTCGTGATTTATGCACCAATCACTAAACTTTGACAATCTATAGTCTGGGGGACCTTGATGATTAACACTCTTTTTTAAAATCACTCAAAGTCTCCAAAGTCACTAAATGTAACGACAAAAATAAAAAAAAGAGGAAAATTTTAATGATGAATTAAGCAATGATGATGATGATGATGATGATGATGATGATGATGATGTGATGATGATGATGATGATGATGATGATGATGATGATGCAAGTTATTTAATGATGATGCAAGTTATTTAATGATGACGAAAGTAAAGTACACGTGATGTAAATTATGCAAAGTGCATATGATGTAAGTATGCAATGATGTTGAAAGTAAATCTTGTATAATGAAAGTGATGCAATGAAAGTAAAGTAAATTATGGTATAATATCAAAAGCATGACATGATGTATGATCCATTCTTTGGTCCACTTGATGTATGATGATGATGTATGTTACTGATCTTGATCTTATAGTGATATTATCTAATGATGTTGACAATAGGCTCTATTCATTTATTTTTAGAATATTCATCTATCATGATTAATTCATAATTTGATCATGGAATACATATTTTTATGATGCTTTATATTGATATGTCATAATATTTTCTTATTTAGTATTTTATTTGTTCATCTATTGGACTTCATAGCTCATCGGTAGCAATTCAATTATGCAACAAATTGGTGGAGACATGTGCAACATAAGATGCTCGTAATGATATTGCAACACATGGACACTAGAATCCCTTTCCCTTATTACAACTTAATTTTGTTTCAAAACTTGTGTTGATTTTATACTAGATTGTTGCGATAATTTTATGATGAAATAATTAAATGTAATGTCATGAAAAAATTATGATGGAATTATGGAAGTTAATATAAATTATAAAATAAATATTAGCTTCAAAATACAAAACCAAATGAAAAAACAATAATGGAAATATACATTAACATTTCTAACTAATTTAAAGTATATAAACAACACTCATAAGAAATCAACATATAATGTACTATAGGTATACACATCCAAGTTCATTTTTGAACCCCCTTTCCACATGAACACACCTACAAAGGTTAATGACACATTATAAAAACATTTTAAAAGGAAAATTGTTTCATCATTTACATATTTTGGAATATAGTAAAAGAATGACAAAAATATAATAATAATAATAGATTTTCACATAATCATTTTTGTCTTAAATGTATAATAATTAATTTATATTTTAAAACTATTTTTTTACATGATTAAGTAATCATAGTAAATTTGGGCTCGACTCTAACCAAGGTCTTTATCTAGTCCGACTCAAATGCACCAACCACCACACTAAGGTTAGATATTATGTTCGGATAGAAAAAAATAAAACTATGATAGGATGGGGAAGGAATCGTTTTTCCAGAAATATATTTTCTTTCTTTTATTTTTTTTGCAAAGAATGGATAAAAAGATAAAAACATTAAGTCCTTCTAATTCCACTCATAGAATCGATATTAAAATTTATGGAGAAATTCCTAACCCTTTTGAACTCCTCACCCAACTTAATATATCCAATGTTTGTACCCCACCCCTCTCCATCCAAACAAAGCTAAGTGATGCCTACCAAATTAGATGAGCGACGAATGAAGACTATGTCGAACTGGAGTGAATTTGGTAGTAAAATAATTAAAAATTCGAAAATCACGGTGATGACAGATGCTTCATGCCCATGAACACAAGCAAGCAATATGGATCTTCATTGGTTGTGACCAGCTTCATGACCATGGAATCGATGATGAACAAAGAGTCGTGACCCACATAAATCACGATCGTGCTAAGCATATCACGGCCCATGAAAGGAATTTCACGGTCGTGAGTGTGTCCCAATTGAAGAATAGTGATAATCATCATGGGCCGTGAAGGTATGATCACGACCATGAAAGAATTGACGACGAAGACGCATAAATACAATCACGACCATGATAGGCAACTCATGGGTCATGACATCTTGACAAAGAAAGAAGTATTGAATCTAGGATCCCGAGATTGTTTTGAATGATCACAAATTTGTAAGTGAACTCAGTCTGTACTAATGAACTTATTTGAGCTAATTTCTGTAACAGGACAAAGACAAGTTCAGTACAGCGGTCGACCTGAGCTAAAGG
>LTAE01009263.1:0-18918 GCA_001647135.1 Pontederia paniculata
GACTGGAAGGCGCAGCTCGAGGAGTACGCCGGCCGCAACCCCGGCGTCCCCGTCGTGGATCACCCGCTCGCCATCGAGCGCCTCCACAACCGCATTTCCATGCTCCAGGTTGTCTCCGAGCTCGAGATTCCCCAGGAACGCGAAACCTTCGGGATCCCCAGCCAGGTCGTCATCTACGACTCCGGCACCCTGTCAAACTCCGGCGTTGTCGGCGCCCTCCGCTTCCCGGTGATCGCCAAGCCCCTCGTCGCCGACGGCAGCGCCAAGTCTCACAAAATGTCCCTCGTTTTCCACCGAGACGGTCTCCTCAAGCTCAAGCCCCCGCTCGTGCTCCAGGAGTTCGTGAACCACGGGGGCGTCATCTTCAAGGTGTACGTCGTCGGCGACTACGTGCAGTGCGTTAAGCGCAAGTCCCTCCCGGACGTCTCCGAGGAGAAGCTCGAGTGCTCAGAGGGGTCGATGACCTTCTCGCAGATCTCAAACTTGACGGAATCTGCTGGCGAGGAATACTACATGCACCTGGAGGAGGCGGCGATGCCGCCCATGAGCTTTGTCACAGAGATCGCGAGGGGCTTACGGCGTGCCATGGGACTGCACCTTTTCAATTTTGATGTGATCAGGGATGTGAGGGTGGGGAATCGCTACCTTGTAATCGACATCAACTACTTTCCAGGATATGCCAAGATGCCATCTTATGAAACAACTTTGACGGATTTCTTCTGTGACATCGTTGGCAAGAACAAAAAGGAAGCTCTTTTGGATCCAATTGTCCGCGACAACGGAAGCGAGCTTTTCGTTGGTAATAAGGAAGGGACAGAGGTTATAGGATGAGGTTCGGTGCACTTTCATTTGTTAATTTAGTTACAATTTGCATGCATCTGCAATATCTCATGTATTAGAGCATTCTGACTTGTCTCTTGCATGTTGTCACATTTGGTGAAATAACTAGGTTGGGAAATTGAGGGATTCTAACTTATGGAGGAGTTTGTTGATTTGGTTCTTACATAGACAATGTACATCCTTTCTTTTGTGCCAATCATTATGTCTCTGTCTTTATGAAACAATTTCTATGAGATAGTTAATTTTTACTCTCTTTCTTTCAATTTGGATAATGTTCTTATTCTCATAATCAGTCTCGATGTTTTCAATTTCATGTCAAGTAAGAGTTGTGTCTTAGTTTCTTTGTCATATGTATTTGGTGTTATGTAGAATAATTAGTCATGTTGATGTGTATTGTTATTCATACATCTTTTCATCTGTTGCCAAAATCTACATAGATGAATACAATAACTCTGAGTCGGAGATGACTTGTTATCTTCGGTTCCATCTTGTCTTTCTAAATCCCTTGATGAAGTTCCAATAAAGCAAGTTAGCAATTTATGTGTATAGAATGTTCAGCAGTTTCGGTAAGAGGATAAAATGAGTGGGGAGGATGAATGGTTTTCAGAAGGTACTATCAGTGGCAAGCCGATGTACTGAACTTGGAAATCTTTCTCGCTAATGATGATCTTCTGAAGAATCAAAAAGTTAGCAAAGGCTTCCATTGCAACCTGCATCATTAAAACACAAATAAGCTGTTGGTGATTTGGGATACAAAAGGAAGTTTTATATTTGTTATAGATGTCAACATAGAGCCGAATGTTGACATAGAGCCGAATGTCATGAAAATGCTTTTGAACCACCCTAGTCATATGTTCACAACAAAGTGGTAACAAGAAATGTTTATGTTATATTTCTAGGTTTGGTTTTATAAATATGGTCATTTTTGCTATCACAAATCACCAACAAGGCCAAAATGAATTCCTCTGGAATTTGTCTCCAGAATGAAGATGGTATTTTTTATGTGATTGATAATGTTAAGACTTAAGAGTGTGGTTATTGATGGAAACTTGATTCCACTTAGAAAAAAATATGCTTATAGCAAAATATTATAAATTAAGTTTAGATTTCAAAGAAACCATACAAGAATATTTACAGAGTTCTAAACACTTTATATATCAGATAATATGGAAACCTAAACAAAAAGTAATTTAATAAAAGGTAACTTAACATAAGGAGAACTCTTAATAAAAGAGAAAAAAATAATAGAAAGAAACTAAACTAATAAAAAGATCTAACTAAAAGGCTAATATGACATACCCTCGTGCTAAAGGCCCATAATCAAATACTAATGATCATAGGGCATAAGACCCATAACTAGATTGGACCTACATCATTCTGGTTTACTACTTCACTAACTAGATTGACTGGCAAGTTGGTTTGCTAATTAACTATTAAAATTCATATAAAATTGACATTGTCCTTTATAGTCCAAATTTGAGAGTGAAGAAACTCTGATTGTCATCTTTCAATTGCTAGTATTAATGATGAACTATGAAGGTGTCTTCTTGGCTTGGAGATTATATATGTAATGTTTCCTGATTGTGCATGCATATTTTCCCATGAAAAACTGGTCCCTCTTCCAGTCTTCTACATATATTCACAATAATTATTGCATTGGTGCCACCATATTTACTCTTCTTGATGCTTTTGTGCTACTGTGGACTTGTTCTGTTATGGTTTGACACTTCTTGAAGCTCCAAAGAGAAGCAAATGGATCCGGTTCTTTTTGGTGCTTCATCAAATCTCATCGCTAAGGTTGCCAGCCTCTGTTTTGGCTCTTGAAACTGTATATAATTGTATAAATATGAAACGTTTGCGTAGTACGATAAACCATTGGTGTTGATCATCAACCTTGCTGATTTATATTGTAACTTAATTCATATTTCAAATAATCTCTCAAAAAAAATTCATATTTCAAATAGTAACATGCAATGGGCTGACTGTGAGTGCCTGAATACAACTGAAATGTGCTTGGTATTGTCCTCCTTAAAGATCAAGTTCTTAGCCATGTTGAATAGAAGTAATTGGAACTCAATTCTGGATGTTGCGCCATATGAGTCTATGCGAGTGTTTGGATTTATGTGGTACTATTGTCCTAGTTTTGTTACTTTAAGCAGAACCACAAGGACCAAGTTTTTAGTCTTTTACTAAATTGAATCAATATTCTCGGAGTTTATAGTGTCTGCATGTAATTTTCATCTAACTTGTTCATCAATCTGCCTCATATTGTGGCATGAACAGAATAATAAGAATATTTCACCATCTGTATCTGTCTCGTATCATGGCACGATCAGAAAAAAATGGTTTAACAGTTCAAAGTTTAAAATATATTATATGTGCCCTTGGGGGGAAAAGAAGTTCAAGAGAATCACATTCTGTCACAAGAAATATGATATACTTCTGACTTCTGCCTTCTTTTTTCTTTCTATGCCAAGGAAAATTTTCCCATGCTGTAGTAGTCTAGACCTGTGCTGGTTGCTTGTAATATCCAATATTTCTC
The DNA here is from genome assembly GCA_001647135.1 of Pontederia paniculata. Classification (NCBI taxonomy): domain Eukaryota; kingdom Viridiplantae; phylum Streptophyta; class Magnoliopsida; order Commelinales; family Pontederiaceae; genus Pontederia; species Pontederia paniculata. Next base: position 3,383 of record LTAE01009263.1, read on the forward strand.
TGATCATGTTTTCATCAATAGCAATCAGCAAAGCCCAATTCCATCAAAGCCTAGAAGCTTCCTAAGGTTGTGTAGATTTACTATGAGCTATGTTAAGGACTACACATATCAGGTCAAAGATACATTGACATCACATAGTAGATATAGCAACAGTAATGTTATTTAACTTAAATGACAGGTTGTTTATATCATTTAGCTTGTTAAGTTTTCCATCTTTACTTAATGTTGTTTACCTAAAATCTTTGAACATGGACTGACAATCTCACTGCTCTCAGGTGAAAGATTGACAACAACAATAACAAAGCCTTATCCCACTAGGTGGGGTCGGCTACATGGATCATACGACGCCATTGCGCTCGTTGATCTATGTTCATGAGATTCGACGAGGTTTTACGTTGGCTGTCGAGGCCTAACACAACCCTCCTCCTTTATCCGGGCTTGGGACCGGCTATAAACATAGGCGGAGTTAGGTGAAAGATTGACAAGTCACAAGGAATTCAGGTGATTGAACTCTGATATGCTATGTACTTTAATGCCCCCAATGATTCACTTATACTTGTCATATCATGACTAACCTTTCACTGAGGAAAGTGAAATGTGAGAACATCTGATAACCTGAAGATTTTTTGATAGTTTCAGTCATACTTGGGACAGTTGTGAAACAATCATAGTTAAGAGCAGCATCTAGCATTTGTCTTTTACAGACTGAGAGAAGTTGTTTTCATGAACAGAGATCTGAAAACTTCCATCACTCAGGGAAACAAATTGGAGGTGTTGCACCTACTTAATCCACCTGACATGGTGGCAACTAATAGGTGTCGAGCTTTCAAGTAAACAAACAACAGCATGTTAACAAATGCTTTGATCTGTGCTTTTCCCCATTCAAGCAAGTGTCCAAAGCTTTTTTTGTATCAGTTGCCTTTGTATCTACCCTTCTTTTTAGCCAAATATTTTTTAGAGGCTGCTTTGAACCAAATTCTGAATAATTATAGTTCAAAAAGCATGTAGTATATTTTTAATATATCTATCTGGGTTTCTTCTCAACATTTCTCAAGAAATAAAGAAACAAAAAAAAGACACAATGCTGAAAATTTATTCTCATAATTAAAACAACAATAACAATAAGATCCATGTTTGCAACAAAGCAAACATCTCATGAAGAGATATGTGGCCATATAATAACCTTTGCTGATTAGATCATACATCCATAAATGTTAATTTTTTTCCCTATCTGAGCCTTCCTCCTCCAGATTCTTTCTAACCACTACTGAAACCATGAGATTAAACAAACCAATCCATGAGTTGGTGCAGAACATGCACAGCAAAAATTAATAGGAGAACGCCATTAGTTGGGACCCCATGCTTCTACAGCTCATTGGACCAAGAGAATTGGCTGCAAACAAAGAAAGCACCCAGCAAAAAACATCAGCAAACAGTACAAATTAGACAACATTTTAAACCATGAACAGATTGATCCATTCACTTACTCCAAGATATCTTTCCAGTATAGATCATCATCTAGAGCCCCTAGATTCGACCCCTGCAATCCCTCCAATGGGGTTGAGGCATTGGAATCGCTTGGATCTTCCATGCAATCTGGAGATGCTGACACCAGCGAAGGGGTTGATTGTGCAGTAAAAGGCACTGTTGCATAAGAGCCAAGTGATGGATGGATGATTCCAATGCTTTCGTCCATTGTTGCAGGTGTCCTTACAGAAGAACCAAGACACTGTGCATGCATCATCATCTCTTGTTCTTGCAGAGGTACATGATTTGGAAGGTGACCAGGTTGAGTTGGAATATTTATCTGATCAGAGCCACCTGCTATTAGTCCTTCCAGCTGCTGGTTGCCGGAGGAGGCCAAGAGGCCGACGGCGTTGGTATTGGGAGCAGGGTTGGATGACAGGACCTGGAGGAGGGCCTGGAGCATCTGGTACCTGGCCAAGACCGCGGCGTCGGCGGCCTGCAGCCGACAAGCACTTTCTAAAGGGTTCGACATCATCAAGTCGCCACCTCCGGCGTTGGCTGCGGCGGCGGCTGCGAGAATGCTCGGGAGGCTAGCGAGCATGTCGATGTCGGCGCGACGCCGGTGGGTGACCGGGTCGATGCCCATGAGCAGGAGCTTCCTCTTGAGATGAGTGTTCCAGTAGTTCTTGATCTCGTTGTCCGTCCGTCCTTGGAGATGCCCGGCGATCGTCGACCACCTGCAACAGGTTCAATTATTTAGTCCATGTATATGTTCATGAATGGCTCTCCAAATAACTAATAAGAAATCAAAGCAAGACAACTCTATTTTGTTTCTGATGAATCCAAGTTCTTCTTCTGTGAATTATAAAAGCTTATATGGAATCAAATCAAATACTTTATATTCCAAGTTAATTTTATTATCAAGTTTGTTTCAGCTAAAGCTAAGCTTAAAAGATTACTTGTTTCCGAGGATGGAGTGGAGGTGAACGATGAGTCGCTCTTCGTCGTCGGAGAACTTTCCTCTCTTGATGTCCGGCCGGAGGTAGTTCGTCCACCGGAGGCGGCAGCTCTTGCCGCACCGGTTCAGCCCGGCGCGCTTCGGTAGGTTCCTCCAGCTCCCGTGGCCGTTCTTCTTAATGTACTCCACCAGCTTCTTGTCCTCCTCCGGACTCCATGGCCCCTTCTTCACCTCCATATCATCGCAGCAAGGTGACCTGCCCATGGCTGATCTTTGCATCAACTGTGTGTACTGTTCCAATCAAAATTACAGCTCAACTCTCTCTCTCTCTCTCTCTCTCTCTCTCTCTCTCTCTCTCTCTCTCTCTCTCTAGTGCAACAACAAAACCTTGCTTAGAGGAGGAAGTGTGATTGATCTGAATTCAGCTGGTGTGTGTGGAGGGGTGTTTTTATAGGGTTCTAACAAAAAATATGCTTAGAGAGTTGCAATGCTCAATTTTTTTCTAAAAAAAATAGGGTTCACAAGGCAAATTGTTGCGTCAACTATTTTGTACACATATTTGTCTTTCCACATACAGACCTCCAAAGGCATGCATGAAGACCCCATCAATATTATAAGTATCTATTACGTGATCCAACCTCTCTATAAATGACACACGTACCAAATACATACATATATATATATATATATATATATATATATATGATATATGCATGGCTACTAGATCTTTTCCAAGAAGATTTGTGTCAAAGACAACTAATATATGCAAGTGACACAGATTTGTAGTTTAAAGTCTGAACTTGGAGGTCGTTTAAGGGGTACAAATTAAGTTGGGGATGCCTTGGCTTCCTGGTCCATATGCCAAAATAGTGCAGTTCCATGGCCTTTAATTTTATTCAAGGTTGGGGTGGAGAGCACGCAAAGAAGAAGATGAAGGAGAAAAAGAAATATAAACAGATAGATAGAGATTAGGTTTGCATTCTCTCCAAGTGGCAATTAGTTGTGGGCATGCATGCATGCATGCAATGCAACACATTCTTATGCCTAACTACTGTTCAATCCAATCTTTTGGTTGACCACTTTTCATTAAAAATGGACAAGAAGAAAACAATCTTTGGGCCATAGTTTTGGTAGTAATCAAGTGAAGTACTTAATTAACAAGAAAAGTACCAAAAAGTCACAAAGTTGAATAGGAAAATTTTGTTAAAGTCGAGTTATATTTTTGTTATATATATGCCATAAAAAGAAATTTATGAGATTCATTTAAAATTAATTATTTCATTTAAAATTAGGCGTGGACCTAATTTGAAAAGTAAACAGTAAAAGAATTAAAATATGAAATATGAAAAAAAAAGGAAATCAATATTTGTTTATTAGGTTTCGAGACTCAAACTCCTTAACCCAAATATATCTGAAATTTCACCAGCCTGCCAATAATTTCAATATTTAATTTCTTAATTGAGCTGATTAGAATTCATGAGGCTTATGAACACTAGTGATTCTTTTAATAATAGATATGACCCAAATATTAGTATGAAGTGTCAAGGGAAAAGAACAATCATAATGCTACATCTCCAAACTATATTATATATATGTATAATATACATACGTACATATAAATATATATATATATATATATATATATATATTGGAAAATGAAAAAAAAAGGTCAGCTAATTAATTAGTACAAGAAGATTACTTTATTTCAACTCCTGCATGTATTGTCAGGAGACATACGTACTTAATTAATTCAAAAGGGTTATTAATCATTAATATGACCAAATTAAGATATGTAATCTCGGGTATTGCCACAAGAGAAACATGAAGAGTAAGTTTCCCATCAAGATGCTGATTACTTTACACATCAACTTGGAATATATATAATTTCTCGATTATATTACTTTTGCTAGTTTATATATGCTATAATAAAAGTATCACATGCATTTTTTTATTTGCCGAAAAAACATCCATTTTTTTCTTTTGTTTATGCAAGTACATGTCCTTTTATTAGCATTTTTAACACATGCTTGATTCTTTTTTTCTATTATTGTGATATGAAGTTGTAGCTTTATCCCCTAATTATTATGATGCTTCAATGAGGTTCCTAGACGTTTGCCTTCGCAGAATTAATAAAAAAAAAACATTAGCTATTCATATGGACTCGTGCTAATTCAAAGAAAGTTTATAACAAGTGCAAAAAGAAATCACTTGTAACATTTTGGTGCATGTAGGAAGATACGGAGATGTAAGCTGATGTTTATATATAACCTCAGCTTTAATAATGTTGTTCTTCGTTAATGATGGCTTAGCCATATTTTTCTCAATATTTTTTTTATATGCACTTGTAAATTTTCTTCTTAATTAAGACTAACAACTATAACATCACTAAATTTCATGCTAAATGTATTATTGTTTGCTTAATACATCACATAATTAACTTCCTTAATTTTGAGGTGACCATGACCAAAAACAATATTTTGTCAAAATAATTTTTTTTAGAAAATTCTTGCGAATCTTAAAAATACGATTTCAGGCGAATCAGATTAGTCGTAATAATACTTTCCAACACTAGGATGGTAACTAAAAACATCTAACTGTTTTGGTTGATCAAACTTTTCTTCTTGTGGAAAAAAATAATTTTCCTCCAAACAAATTCTTAGTCTTTTTTTTCTTTAAAAAATTATGCTAACGTAATTATGAGAGTTGTACGTGAATAACCATTATATATGCAGCAGCGTGAAGGATAGGTTTCACAGGGTTTTCATCTTCATCACATTATGCACCTCCATGCACAAAAATGTTGCATTAGTACTTCTATTGTTGCCTTTGTTATAACATATATGTATACATGTTCTTCTTCACTTGAATTGTAGTTTATCTCACTCACCCAACAAAACTATTTAAAAGTGCAAGTAGCCAATTTGCACCCGGCTAATTAATGTAGGACAAACGTGACTTCGTACATCTAATTAAGCTTGATTAATTGTAATTAACTACGTACATGCATTGGGCTCTCCAATGTGATCTTAATTAAGTCATTTCAGCAATCACTTTCTAGCAACTAATCCATAATTTATTAAGGTCATTATTGGCGTTCATGGGAAAAAGAACCATATATATTTGAGAATTGACCTTAATTAGAAGGCATTTGTGACATGCAAAGATCCTTGGAGGTGGTCATCGTATCATTGGTTCACCAATGGATTAAATTCGTGATTAGTTTTAGATTAGAGTTATATTAGATTTGGTCCGAGATTTGAGCAAATGACCTGCATGCCTTTTCATGGCAACTAATTAAGAGGCTTTTTAAAGGACAATGGTTATAAAACAAATTACTCATCCAACCCAAGTTGTATATTAATATGAAACTGATCATACATAAATACTTTTCAACATATGCTGATGACAGTGATTTTGGAGTTATATAGTGCCACTATTAATTGGCATGACCTTGCTAGTTAATTAAGTGAATAATCAAGTTGATTATTACCATTTTTTACCTGAAGGACAGTAATATATTATCTTGTTGATTAATTGGCTAATGCAATTAACGTATTCACTACCATTAATTACTTGTATGGAACTTTGTCTCATGACCAAACTACAAAATATTATTTGTTGAAATGTGCTAAGATCTATGCATTGAACTTATTATGATAATTATGTAAATCTTAATTCGATTATGAACACATTTAATCTCTAAAATACTGTATAATGTATCATTTTTTCTTCTTATTTAGGAATCTCTATCCTCATATAAGAACGAATATTATAAATATTTGTATATATATATATATATATATTAATTACTTTTTTTTTTATTGAAAAAAGAAACTTCCTTACAATTGAGTGGTGATATGCTTAATTATATGAGCAAACTTGAATACCATCGAGTTTTAATTGGTATAAGATAATAAATTTCTGAAGCATATAATCATATATAGTATATACCGTATTACAGTCCCATTCAATATCATGTGATTATTATTGTCATCAAATTAGCAATCAAACGTACTGAATTATATATATAGTTCATCAGGCGGTGCTTTGGGGTAAGCATATTGATAGTAATTAAATTAATAATGACTCATGCATGATAAGGATTAGGGAGCGAGATTAGATATAATTATCTTTGGAACCATCTACAAAAATAATTAATTAGGACGATATGAACATCGTCGTTAGACTTGACATTAATTTTAAAATGAGATAAGTTATTATACACATTAAATTATGTGTGTACATACATCTACGGTATACTTAATTACGAATACAGCATTAATTGTATACGCTTATGTAAGACAGCTAACTAACAATTGATGCTGTCGAGCTTATTATATTGGTGCTTTATTTCTATTTCTGATCATTTAAATAGAGTTATTTTTTTTCTTTTGTTTTTTCTTTGGTTGTTCATGTATATCTCAGTTCACAGCACGTATTTTATTTCCAAGGAACACAAGGTGTTAAATTAATTGATAAATACTTATCATAGACGGCCTCTCAAAGGGAAAATACTAACTACATACGTAGCGTCATTTACAGTACAAAAACGTAGAGCTACGTATCATTTATCGTACAAGTGTATGTACATACGAGTAACTTTTTGGGTACAAAAATAAATAATTTATCAGGAAAATAAGTATGCATATTATGTACTATATTATTTTGAGAAAACTAAATATGTAACACTGTAGGTATCATTATCTATTATTAATGCGAACTAAGTTCATATTTTTTTAGTGTATTATATACTTCTTAACTTCACACTTTTATATAAAATTTAACATCGAAAAATTAATTGATTTAAGTTCTCTTTCTACTCACACTCCAATAGGAGCATTTGAGGGATGTGAAATGTTAATTTCCTTCAAACAGCTTTTTGGTAACATTTAACTATTTGTTGTATTTATTGTTCTCTTTATATTTCTGATGATGATATTATGTAGATTTGCATTTATTTTGTTATTGTGAGAAAAGATAATAGAATGTCGATATATATTAACAAAAAAAAACTTGTATTATCTTTTCGCTGTATAAGAATTGAACCGCTAACAATTGGTAGACTGAATCTTGATCACAAGATTAAACTTTATAAATATTGTTTAGCTTTAATATGATGTTTCCGTATCGAATTAAATTAATCAACTTTTAGTATGAATAGGAAATAGAGAATAATTAAGTTTACTTGAAACTTAATGTTTTGTTGACAACACTGTATATATTCACATTATTAATTCTTTATTTGATAAACGTATTACGGTGCGCATGATATTAAATTAACTATGCACCTAAAAATAATTAAACTACGGAAACTTGGACAGAACTGTTTCCATTTATGTGGTGTTAAGCATCTCTAATTAATTTGATAAGCAGCACCCAATTGAAGATTAATTATAGGATTGTCACTAATTATATATGGTATTTTCTACGTATATAGACTTCATACTTTGACGTATACTTTGCCGAGCGACTAAAAGGTACCTTCTCTACAGATTCGCACATTTGGTGACACCATTAACATCATTAATCGACGGCCACACTTAATTAGACAAAAAGCTAATTACAATTAAACAACTCCAATTTGATCTAAAATTCAATTGCAAAAGCAAACTTAATTAATCCGATCCTTAAACAAGTCATGCATGGAAAGAGTGATTACTTCTCCAATTTGCCAACTGAGGAGAGAGAAACTTAGTCTCCTAATTAAATGAAGGTCTCTTATCTTAATTAGTCAGCTTGAAAAGCTTGTACTTTTTTTCTTGATTAGTAAAGAGTTGGTCAGAGGCTTGAAATTTGCCTACAAGATATATATAAACTTGGCATCATCATCTCCATCCAGGTGTTTATTAACATATTACCCGAACATAAAGAAATGTGGATGATTTCTACAGCATGGTTAGTTTATAGCATCAATGCAATAAATTTTACAATCATGTCAAAGGAATTTTTCCTTTCCATGGAAGGATGCTACACAAAAATGGCTTCCTACTATCAAATCAGTTACACATATATGTTAATATATATGGGACTTATCTTCTTGAGGCCTAATAGCAAGATGCATTGAAATCCAAGTGCATTGTTGTGGTGTCAATCACATCAAATCTATTTAGTATTTACTTGAGCTTTCAGTATACTTAATTTAAGGAAAGAAGAAAGATAGATGTTTCTTCTTATGATCTAACCATGCGAGTAATCTCTTTTTAATAAGTCAAGTGATAGCTGAACTTGTCATGTTATTCCTATATATGCCAATTCACTACTTTAATCAATGACTTAAACAATTGTGTGACAGTTACACATATGATTGATTAGGGACAGATCTAAAGTCAAGAGAAAAATTAGTCTTTGTGATAGCACACATATCAAAAGATTTTTAAAAGGATCGAGATGTGTGCTACACGAGTAGAGTCAAGAATGCATCTTACTCCTCTAATTTCACATAATTTATAAAGGGAAAAAGGAAGCACATTGAATTATTAACAATTATGAATTTATTGTACATATTTATTTGGTCATAAGCGATTTTTCGAAAAAAACAACTACTAGTAATTGAATAGTGCTATACACTCTTTGCCTCCGTTTATAAATTTGATGGTTCAAGTAGATGTATTATGTATTGTTCTAAAAAGTTAAATTATTTGGAAATTAGTATCTTTATATTTATATTCTTAATATTTTCTAAAAAATATAAGTTACTACTATTTTTTTATCTAATCTAAAAGGAAAAAGAATAAATGTAATAAGAATTTCATTGAATTTTGACTCATGATATGTTAACATGTTAAACTAAATGTGTTATTAATAAATTTAAAAATTTAAGCACATACACAATATATATATATATATATATATATATTTATATATATATATATATGAGATAGGCAGAGCCGAGACTAGTAGTTACAGTCAATAAATAAAATAAATATCAACAAAACAACATAATTATCTAATTATTTTAGTGGACATATGATTTTGATAAAAAAAATTTGAGATGTAAGATTTAAATCTCAGAAATATATTTTTATTAATATTTTTTATATATATTTTGATCCCTCTTAAATGTTAATAATTTGTGTCTATATATTTCGGCCCCGTTAATTTTTATTCCTAAGTCCATCCCTGATGATAGGTGATTTATATATAAAGATCCTAGGTGTCTTGAAAGATTAAAGTGATTAAAATTTAATATTTAAAATTATTGATCATTAGCTCATACGTTAAAAGTAGTCGCTTCCGGTAATTCTATGTTTAAATCTCAACAATATATCATTGAAAAATGAATCAATTTTAAATAAAAGGCGTACACATAAAAAAAACTTATTAATTTAGAAGATCCAGGTGTTTTTTGAATACATGGTGGACACATAAAAAAAACTTAAAATTAAAAAAAGAAATGTTATTTTAGCTTTATTTTATAAATAGTAGTAGAAATTGTTGTAAGCATTTAAAACTTTCGATTTCATTCACTCTCTATCAAACTTATTAATTCTTATTATTTATACTTTTGATTTTTAAATTAATACAATTAATTTGTACGATCTTCTTGTAATATCCGGTTCGCAAAAAAAAAAAACCCCAACATGGGGCTGTGTTCAATATTTTATTAGTTTTCATTTTCAGATCAAATTTAAATATTATATTTTAAATCGATTTAAAATAAGAGAAGACTCTTATAAATAGATCTCTTAAAATGTAGAAACTCTCATAATCCTCATTCATCCCTCAAAGCCTAAGTCACCTAAGTCACGCGGAGCCTCTCCTTCCCTCTCTCTTCTTCTATCCTACAACACGAATCTCAAGGAAACACGAACGAGGATCAATCAAACACTAAGAATAAGCCAATAAGATTAGGTATGTACTTATGTATATCCCCTAAATATGCATTTCATGTAAAATAATTGCATGCTAGGTTTTGATCCTAGAAAAAAAATTATTTAGGGTTATAATTATGACTTTTTGACACATGTTTAGTCTCCAAATGATTTTAATATTCTATTATAATTTCATGCTGATTTTTGTACCAAAATAGAGTTTTAATTAATGAATATCTCGGGTTTGTGCCGAAACACATACCACATCCTCCTCGGACATGGTTCGCGTCTATAGAGATGGGATTTCGACGTCGCGCCGATCACATAAGACACGGCTTGGACAATCGGGACATGAACCACGTCCTCCTCGGACATGACCAACGTCCATCGGTGCAAACCTTAGCGCCACAAAATGCGACCCAATGAATAGACACAGTTTGTGTTGCCCTAACGCAGAGTACATATCTCAGATTAAATAAATATAATAATTGAATAATAATAAAACGCAGCCTATGTTGGATTCTGACATGGCCCGCGTCGACCTTGTAAGGGAAAACCCTAATCGATATCGATAGTGCAAAACAACTCGAGTTGGAATTGAAGACGATCTGCGTTATCCTAATGCACCACACCATGTTGGATTAAGTTTAATTAAAGAACGAAATATGGATACGACATATGATCCATGTGGGAGACCAAATGCGACCCTCAAACATGCTCTATGTCGAAAAAGTTTTATTGATGTTTTTAATATCCTAATGGAACTACTAAGCCGACACGATTCGTGTTCGGTACTACTTATTATCTTGTGTGATAGTTTTACACCGAGTTAAATCATTTTTGGACTCTAGAAACGTAAGTTTGTAAGTTTTTAACTCTTAAAACCAGTTTTTAACAACCTTGATCCTTACTCTAAACTATAAGAGAAAAGAGAATAAGAGGAGGAAAGAGGATCTCTATAACAGCTACGTGAGACAAAGGACAAATAATAACATTTGAGAGTTTCTCTCATGATCTAAGGGCCTATTTATAGGAGTTTTCTAGGATTTCATTTCAAATCGAAGTCTGAATCAATAAAAACTCTATTATTTATTTAAATCCAACTCCATCAACATGTGGTTGTAACACGGTCCCGCGTTCGAATTGAACACGGCTGACGTTGGGCCATGACGTTGCCCGAGTATTATAGGTGCATACCTCTAATTAGCAAGTAATTCGATACAACGCTTGAAGTTGAAGTAAGCATACACACATTTAATCAAAATCATAAATAGAAAAGCAAAAGAAACATAAACAATATCGCCAGGGGGCCGTTGGCACTACATTGTTTTTCCAAATAATGGCCCCTATATTTTCTTTTTGAATTGTGTCATATCTTGTACAATGTATACTATGCTAAGAAAGTAGGAAACATTTTAGCTAAATTTTGATATACAACAAAAATTTGATTTGTTTTGGAGGACTCTTCAGAAGATCCTCAAGTTGGACTGTGATAACAGTTTTAACAATGGAGTCAGTTGATTAGTATTTGGTTTTCGTCTGAGGAGGCTGGTGTTAGCAAAATCAGAATGCCCTGTGATGTGCTAGACACAGTCATTTAGTAGTCCTCAATGTCAAAAGATGATCAGGAAGAATCAACTGTAGATCATCACATTCACTTCAATTCTCTTTTGGTCACGTTGTTCTCTTGATGCAAGTATTTGTGAATCAGTCAAGAATCTTTTCACCAGTTGAGAAGAGGTTCCAAACCACAGTTCCAGTAAGATAAAGTGCCACAGATACTTTGAATACACTATCCCATGATCCTACAAGATTTTGTATATCAGTGTCTCATTAAACTTAAAAACTAAAGTCAACAAATTTCTCAGATAGACGATGTAACAATTTTTCAAACAAATGTGTGATAACAATTAAACAAACCATGTTGCAAAATGTAGCCTGTTGCTGCTGTCCCAAATACACCAGCTAAAACCCCAGCGGTATTTGAAAGACCAAGAAGAACGCCCTACAAAAATGTACATTCAGTTAGACTGACCTTATAAGGAAGGACAATTGATGATAGTTCATTCTTATTCTTCTAACAGGCAACACTTACAGCATAGCGTGGGCCGATGTCTTGATGGTTAGAGTAAAGACCAGACTGTGAAAATGCATCAGTTCCCTAATGAAGGAGAAGAATTTATTAACACAGATGCTGTTGTTGGTAAATATAATAAATATAAATATCAAATTCCGCCAGGCATCTGTATTACTTTCAATTTTCAATCTTGGAACAGAAAGTCCGCCTACTATTACACCCTTTCTCACTAACCATTATCAAACTTGAAGAACCAGCCTATGAAAAGATTTAGAACAATGATGGCAGTACATAACTGCCTGACCACATCTAAAATAACAGCTGTAAATAAGTGTGATCAGGTTGTCAATTGTCATATCTTAAGCATGTTTTGCCACTTTCTTTTGTCATAAAAAAATTCATGAATCTTGACAACAGATCATTTACTTGCAAAAGAAAGAAACATTATGAATTGCTGACTTAATTGAGTTACCTGACTACATGCCATACATAATACAGCCATTGCTGGAGAATTGACGTGACTTAATTGAGTCAAGAAGAAGGCTGGACCAAGAAAGCCAATTGATTGCATAATCTGGACAAAAGAAGCTCATTGGTGATCATAATGATAGCAATGCCCGAAACAAAATAAAAAGCAAGACTTTCATGAACATCACCAGGATATGACAACAAAATCCTGAATGCTATACACCGCAATGAAAGGAAATTTGTAAACATGATATTAGAGGAGCCAGACAGTCAGACATCAAAAAATTCAAAGGGGTGTAGCTCATACTTTGCGAACCATTGTAACAGACATGCCCTTGCTCACAAGTGTATCAGCAATCCATCCACCAACATTCGCAGAAACTGCCATCGTAAGCCAGGGGAGAACACAAAAGAGTCCAGATTCTGTGAGGTTGAACTTTAAAACCTATTTAGAAAGTGATAAATAAGTCGTCAAGTGTTTCAGGGGAAAAAATACTACAATATGAATTGCCACTATTTCTGATAATCAAGTATAGTTTCAATGATGATTCTTTTAATATTTTGATCTTTCCTCTGAATTTGAACCATAACTAAGACATGGAAAAACCGTTAGAAGAAAGCTTTAAAACAATGATCAACCAAACATTTAACATCCGGATCATTCATGCGACAAGAGACTTATTCTGCAACAATCAAAAGGTAGGAGAATACATGGTAGAAACTCAATACCCAACGTACCTGATTGTAATATGTGGGCATCCAAGTGAGAAGAATGAATGTTCCCCAGTTGTGGCAGAAATGGGACACTATAAGAGCCCATACTGGCATCTTTGATAAGATCAACCTCCATGGTATATTCTTAATTGGTTCCTTTGTTACAGTTTCACTAATGATGAGCTTCTTTTCTGCAGAACTAAGTGTTGGATCTTCCAGAGGAGAACTGAATGCCTTCACAAAATATCAAAATCGAATATATAAATACCAAAAAATATTAGGGGATTATTAAGAGTTAGATTGAGTGTAGCATCCAGGTAAGTAGATTGACAAACCAAGTGCAATATTAGTGAAAGAATAGAAGCATAAATTACGGTGATATGTGATTGTTATCTTATTAAGCAATGTAATGCAAATAATGAGCTTGCTGACCATGTATACCTTATTTAGCCAAATGGAAAACCAAACAGCTCCAAGGGAGCCAAATGAATAGAAGACAGAAGGCCAACTGAATTTATGTATCAAAAACGGTGAGAAAGCTAGCCCAGTTACTGATCCAAGATACATCCCACTGTAAACCAGTGCCAAGGATCTACTCCTCTCGGATACTGGTATCCATCTCGAGAGAATATTGTTCATCGCAGGCATGGCAACCCCCTGAAAAGGCATGTTTTCTCAACTAGAGGCAAAAAGTTAAACAAAAATCATGTGAAAACTTAGTCCACTTTTTATTGAGTAGATAAAAGATATGCTGTAACAGTAATGATATGCAGAGTCAAAAGGAATTTACCTCACCAACCCCCATGAATGCACGAACGACGAGAAGAAAAGGCAAACCCAGTTTTGCTGCAATAGGTGTAAGCATTGTGGCAACAGACCACCAAATAACTCCAAAGCCCAAAACGCGTTTGCCCCCGATAGTGTCTGCCCATATACCTCCAGCGATCTATTAAAGTTTTGATGAAACCAATTGAATTAGCCTATTTTCCTATAAACATATCTTGCTCAGTTTGTGATGCAACTAGGATAAAACAAGATGAAACACTTCAAGCATGAGAACTTTGCCTCTAGAGACTATAATTATTTTGTGACCAGAAGTATTGAGTCTATTGACAGCTACAAGCAACTAAACAAGATAGGAATGAATAATGAATAATGCATATACACTTCCTAAGTTCTATTGATCTTATTTATCAGTAAAGAACAATGCAATAATGGTAATTGTTACATGCTACATTTTTTTTATCATGCCACTATGTGGGTGGCATGGTTGCTGTAGGCGTAAGAGAGAAATCAACACAGAAAAGACACACGAATTTACGAGGTTCACCCTTAATTGGGCTACGTCCTCGGACGATGGCTAGATTTGTTTCTTTGATGTGAAAACAACAAATGATACAAAATACAAAATAACTCAAACCCTAGGGAGTTTATATATGGACTCCCGATACAAAATAGGAAACATAAGTCCTAAGGCTGTTTAGGTTTCGCCGCCCCAATGAGACTCCCGTATGGGACTGACGGGCTTCGCCACCCCAATTAGTCGAGCGGCTGTGATGCGCTGGGGTCATATGAGTTTTTACTAGGTTAATATCAGATTCAAGGCATTATCAACAGTTGCATCTTGGTGACAAGAGTGAGCTCGCAATAGCTATCTTCATACAGGCTGGTAATACACATGAGAGTTTGATGTCTTATGCAGTATATCAAAGTTGAAAGAAACGAATGAGATAACTCATGATCCAGTGTTTCGAAATGGCTGTCCCGACCAAGGTTGTCAAGATCGCGATCTTGATCGTAAGATCGCACGATCTTACGATCCTACCATGGATAATCGATCTCGATCTTAAATATAAGATCGAATTCGTAGGATCGGTAGGATCGTAAGATCAAGATCGTAAGATCGGTAAGATCGTAAGATCCTACCGATCCTACTATATTAGTTTAATTTTTTTTCTTTTCTTTTTCACACTTCCTTTTAAAAGAAATAAATGTTATATTGATAATATATTACTTAAAAAAATATTTTTAAAGCATAAAA
>LTAE01009264.1:0-18918 GCA_001647135.1 Pontederia paniculata
CCCCTCTTGGTGCCATCTAGATCCTTCAATTGGCCGCTAACCTGGGTTGGGTCATCCTATGAGCATTTTTGGCACTTCACACCATAACACTACGAGTTCGGATATGATACAAGCATAAACACAAACACAATCAATCACAAAATAACTGACAAAAACACGACTTAAGCAAGGCCAAAATGTCATCGTTATCTCAAATAAACAAACAAATTTACTTGATTTCTCATAATGTCTGGTAGGCATTGATGGACAATGTAATACAAAACTTGTGATCCTTTTAGTCCCTCTGTTGAACAATAGAGTAAGCTAATCCATTTCTTCTCTCCACAAACTCCACCCGATCACCACTGAATTGTTATCTCAAACAAACAAATTAACTTGATTTCTTCCAACGTGCTACAAAACTTGCACTCCTTTGAATTCCTCTATTGAGCAATTAACAAACTAGTTTATTTATTCTCTTCACAAACTCCACTCGATCATCACGGAAGCATTATCTCAAACAAACAAGCAAATTTGATTCTCTGAGTATTGGTGGCCAATGTACTACAAAAGTTACACTCATATGAATCCTTTTATTGAACAGTAGAGCAAGCTAGTGACTAGTCTATTTATTCCACAAACACTAGTCAATTAGAATAATTGTCTCAATTGAACAAACAAATTTACTTGATTTCTTATAATTTTTATTTGATATCTTATAATGTCTAATAGGTATTGATAGTCAATGTACTATAAAACTTGCACTCCTTTAAATCCCTTTATTGAACAATAGAGCAAGCAAGTTTATTCATTCTCTCCACAAACTCCAATCTATCACCAGAAGATCTTTTAACTTGTAGACTAAAAAATATAATATATGTTATAGTTACTTATAAATAATAGTTATAATTAATAGTTTAAGATTATATTTTTTATTTAATTATCAATTATAATTTATAAAATGAAATAAATAAAATACTTCTATATTCTTTTAAAAGGTATGTGTTAATGTATATCTTTCATATAAGTATAATCAGAAGATATTCATTTCAATCCAAAGAATACATAGAATTTTAGAATCTACAAAAAGAATATAATATTCTATTTCCATATATACAAGTCCTTGTGCATGTGAGGTAGAAGTTTTCTTTGGCTTGAAAGTAGAGCCATAGAAGATTTTGCGATGATATATATGAGGCTACAAGAGCTGGTAAAGAACTTTTTACTTGCTTGTTATAATTAATTTATATCCCTTGTCCTTCTGCTTCTATATTATTTTTTAACTCTATACTTACCTTCCTATTTGGTAACACATGTAATGAAATGACCCACAAATGAATTGTTTGTTTGTAGTACAGGCTCAATATAGACAGTTCACAATCAATCATTAAGAATTGATAGTTTGATCAGAGCAGTGAGACTGTAAAAAACATATGTTGATTCAACACACGTTCTCAGTCAAGAATCAACAAGCGAGGGAGACATTGGTAGGAATGAAATAAAAAAAATCATCACAAGTAAATAGTAAAGAAAAAAAATGCATTGTTGAGTTTAAAGATAAAATTCAAAAATATACTTTCATTCAAACAATCCTAAGCTTTCGACTAACTCTAAATTGAGATTTTAACTATAGAAATTCAATATAAACACAACGTCAAGAACATTCATCGTCATCGTAGCAAAAATTACATATCACTTGAATTTTTTTCTCTTAGAAAACTCTCTTTTCCTTCAATCAATCGTGTCTCTCATTCCTTTAGTAGTGCCACACCTACTTGGGTTTTTCATGCCTTTAAATAAGTCTTCTTTCTCCTAGCCATGTGTCTTAGGGGCCTACTTGCAAAGATTCCGGGATAATCATGTAAAGACCATTAAAGTTGAGTTCTCTAGAAATTGCCAAATGTTGGAAATTTTGAATGCTTAGTTGTGACTTAAGAGTTGCAAGGTTGTGATGTGGTTGTCACTCATCTTTCTTTGTATCCTTCTAAGAAAATTAGAGCAATATCAGTTTAAACCTCAAAATGACATTAAGTGGCAAATTAATAAGGAATATGAACTTGATCATGCAATTTGTAGAAAGATGAGTACATGATAAGAATTATGCAAAAGAAAATATGAATTCAAGTTAAAAATGAATTATTCAAAATCGAATATTATGCATGTGAGTCCACATATTAGCTACATTTAAAGATGTTGTAAATTTTAACACAACATACAGAACGAATAATTTATGCATGTCTTCCGCTTCATTTAGCACCATAGGCTTTCAATCTTATTTTGGTACACTTTATTAGCTGATTCATAGACATGTTTATTTGGTTATCTGAAACATAGTTGGAATGCATGCTTGAGAAGCCTCCTATATGCATAATTTATCGAGATATTGCAATATGCAATGTCATTCAAAAAAAAAATCAAATACACATTACATGTATTGCATTTGGCACACTCAAAACTATTCAATGTTATCTTCAAGAATTATATGCTCAAGAAAATTTCAAAGAAAATATGTTAAATAGATTCATAACTCATCAAGTATTAAAGAATTTGAAAAAAAAAAGATTATTACCAAAACAAAATTATAAATTTGAAATAATCATCGGCTTACAATTATGTTTGAGAAACGCCATCATTGGGCTTTAGTGTATTTTACTAACGTATTTATTGTTGGCATGCGCACTACTCAAATATTGAAAAGTATTAGTTTTTGATGGTTTTGTGAACTTCAAAATTTCTTTAACTGAGCGTGCAAATATGACAAGACAATTTTCCTCGATGTAAAGCTAAAGAACAAGCAATTTTTAAAATTTTTCAACTCTAAAGTGGCACTATTTACAAAAAGATCATTTGGAAAAGCATGTGTGATATATTTTGTATAGATAACATTGTTGCAATATTCCAAAAGTAATTATGCCTATACTTGATTTTCCTTCAACAAGAGTTGAACAAGAAGATTGAAAACTACCTATTCTGTATATTCTCAAGCATATACTTAATAAAAAATGATGAAAAGAAAATTTCTGCATGAATTTGAAAGATGGTGGCACACATGCTACAAATCTTCTTCAAAATTTGTACACAAAACTTGAAACCATGTTGATCAATGTCAATTGTAAATATTAGACTTGTAAGTTTATATTGTTCTTTTTGTTTCGATATAAATATTAGACTTATAAAAAGAAAAATGACTAATTCATAATACTAAATCAAAATTTGCGAAGTTCGTAGATTATGGATTTTTTCTGATTTTCATAAAATTTGAACTAATACTTAGTATTTTGCTATCCAATTTTAGAAATTGTGAAATTCATAGGATTTGAGTTTGGAAAATTTTGTCACTAATTGAACATGGATTGGTGGAATTTCTTCCAAATATATTTTCGACATTTAGGGCTAAGAAGACTTCTTATATCAAATGATAATTTAAGCCTTGAGGATTCGAGATAAACGAAAAGCAAGAATGCTTAGGTCAAAGTCGATGATGGGGGACGAGGGTTAGGGTTCAGACACTCCCCATTTCCCCCAATTGGTTTGTCTCGGCTTGCGTCCTTTAGTATCATGATGGAGGATCTAAACTATAAAATCTGTTAATGGCTTCTAACTTGTAGACTTTGTTTGAATATATTAGCGACTTGATCAGCGAATAATAGTTGACTAACATTAGTGGATAACAATTTTGTTAGTTAATTTAGTGAAAAATAGTAACCATAATAGTTGAATCAATTAATTACTACAAAGTGACATAAAGATGTATTTTGCATTCATATATCGATTAGTTATTTTTTATAATATAATCATTAATTTTTTTTAACTATTTTGTCACAATTTATGACAACTATTATTCTATCATGAAAACAAGAAAAAAAATCAATGTAAAGCAAAGAAATTAAAAAAAGAGACTTGTGTGGATAGAAAGTGTATAATGTTTTATCTTCTAACATGTAGACTTTATCTTTAAAATAGATTTATCAAATACCTCTTGATGTGAAGCATATGTTAAGATAGAAAATTACCTTGAGCTTGAAACATGGATAGTGTGTGAAAATAGGGTCAAGTTCAATAAATTTAACTTCACTTCAAATCTTAAAATTTATAAAACATAGCACACTCCTCTTGCCACAAGTATACGAAAATCATTGAGTACTTAAGGTATCGATCCACAGAAAAATTTTGATTTCGAGTCTCTACTCCCATTTTTCCTCAATCAGTCTCGGGTCAGGGCTTGATACCGGAGGTTCAAGCCCAATAAAAATGAATGAGGAGTAATGTAAAATGAGTTTTTGGATTAAAAAGAGAAAATAAGAAAAATTAAAAGAGATAGGTCTAAGTATCGGGGGACTCCGAAACCTCGGGTTCACCTCTGAATCTAACATCTCTGCTCTTTAACATGAAGGCTTGAAAAGCAGTCAAAATCCTTGCAACAATGGGTCAGGGCAATCCCACTCTCATAGTGATCGTCGTACTCTTCACTTTCCCACTCTTGTGGTGAAGGCTTGGAGCTTGACCAAGCGCAATCTGGTCATTGGTTCTCTCAACTTCTCGTGAATTGGAGAGTTACCCATCTTGATCCCTGATAAATATTCAACACTTGATACTCGAGTTCTGGAGGGGTACAACCTCTTGGCTTGCGCCAACCTCTTTCTCCGGGGTGATCTAAGGGCTTAACATGGAGTACTCTCTTCAATCGAAGTAACCTCACTCTCATGGTGGATATCGAATCATCAAGTCCCCACTCTCATGGCGTATGCTTGAGATCCCTATTTAGAGATTGATTCTTCAAGTCAATGTTCAAGTATCTCTCAGGATCAAGATCTTAACCTGGTTTCCCTCTCCATCCAAATTCTGAAATCTCTAAAACCTTGTTGTTGTTCGCTCTAGGTCAGGCTTCATAGAAAGGGGTTGCCTCTCGGCTGACACAAATCCAGAAGGCAAGCACAGACTAAAATTCCCACAAACTTCATCACTAGCCTCTTGGCTCACTGTGTGAAGGCGGCAACACTATAATGCCCTCACGAGCAATGTTGCACTTGGGAGAAATCATATGAGATAGCAAGAAATCACAAATCACAGAAAAACAACATTCTCAAAGTAAGATACGAGATCAAGTTGGCGATTAACAAGAAAATCAAAAAGTAAAGTGTATTAAATTAAAAACATAAGTTTCCCCGAGATTCCGAAGACGCTTAATCGATCGTCTTCGGGTTGACAGACAAAGGTTCAAAATAAAAGATAATCAACATTGTTTCTTTCTCCCTAAAATAAAATAAAGCACAAAAGATAAATCTGCCTTCCAGCCTCCTCCCTACTCTGCATTCGGTCTGATGTCCCTTTAAATAACTTTTAGCCTTGCGTCCCAAGCTATGCTCCAGATCGGCAGTGAACTTCCAAAACTGTCTCCTAAAATCTTGTCCTGGACTGTTACGATAAGTAAAATCTCGGCCTAGGTTGTTATGGTAGGTTAGATCTTCCGCGCTCTACAAAATCCATCAAAATATCCTACTTGTTGATCTTCCCGGATCCCAACTACACAAAATAGAAAAGATAGTCGTGATTTCTCTCAAATCAAGCCCTAATATCAAAATTCAAATATTAAGGTGCTGAATCATGGATGTCAAAACTCCTTAAAGTTTGGGGATCCCCGCGGGGAATCCTCGATTGTGACCCCAACTTTGGAGAATTTTTTTCCCGTAGGGGCAGGGATGGGGGGCATAGTCCCCCGTACCCTAATTCAGGGATCAGGGCGAGGAATATTGCCCCCGCCCTGCAGATCTTCGATCCGCCCACATATATATATAATATATATACTTATTGAAATATTTTAAAATTAATTATATCCTATAACACTAAATAGTAGTTATAAATATTCATTTATAAATAAAAATTATAATTTTAAATACATAAATGTATAATATGATATTTTTAAAATATTATTTTTTTATAATTTTATTGTATTTTTTAAAAAAATATTTTTTGTTAAACTTCGGGGAATAGGGTTCCCATGGAGGTTCGGAATCCGTGGGGACGGGGCGAATGGGGCCGGAATAGAAATCAAGCAAATAATGCTTCTAAAAAGTGCGAGTTCGGGCTTGACTTAGGGAGTTTGAAGTATATTTTTTTTTGTCATCGCCTCTAATAGAGTATTGATTGTTTGATAAATCAGTCTTGATAATAATAATAATAATAATAATAATAATAATAATAATAATAATAATAATAATGTTCAATGATTAATTAGTGGTTTATGACTGATTTAATGAACTTGATTTCTTCACATATGCTTTGACTAGAAAATATCAATTGGATAATGCGAATATAACATTAAACTAAAATTTGTATTATTTTTTATAAATATATAACAAAGAATTGATTTAAAATATATTGCCTATTGCAGTACAATAAAAATTATTTTATGCATTTAATATTAAAGATGAAACAATTTATCATTTCATATTCATTTAGATTATTTTATATATTTATCAATTATTTCAATTGTGAAATTTATCAACTATTGTTTAAGAAATACTCTAATTAAACCTTTAAATATGAACCATCATCTACCAAACCCCATCAATCCACTTATCAAATTGATATTCATTCGTCGAATTGCCAAATAGATATTTATAAGCTTCATTTGGTTGCAGGAATGAGACTAGAACTTAGCATGATTCTTGCTAGTTTTCATGAGTTATATGAAATGATATGATGAATCTATAAATAATCTAACATGCATGAACTTGGGATCACGTGACCTCAAGTTCACGATTTTTAGTTCTTGAAAAGTGAAATTATTGCAAGATCATTTTTTTATTTCTTTTTTATATGATATTTTTTTTATTTTTTTCTCTCTCTTCTCTCTTTTAAATTAAATTTAACTTTTAATTTTACTTCTTAACTTTTATATTTATTTAGTATTATAATTAAAAAATTATATCTAAACTACTAAACTTATATTTTACGTAAAATAGAGAAACTCTCGAGCATTTGTTGATCTCATATATGTCCATATCAATAAAACGAGTAACTCATTATTTCGAGGAACCATTTTTTCGGATAGAAGAAGATTATGTAAACACTTACTCTCATTATTTTCTTAAATTATTTTTATTTAAAAACTATTTTATTATTTTATACATAAGATTAATTCTATATTATGTGTTGCAATTATTTAAAAAATATTTATTGTATTATGATAATTATATATATATATATAATTTTTTTAATGCAATTAATCTTATTATCTTCAATAACAAAATTATTTTACCTTTTCTATTCCCACTTTTTATTCAACATCTATTAATCTACCAAATTAATTTTTTTTTACTCTCATAGTTACTTTTTACTTCATTTAAACACTAATATAACCAATCTATTAAATCTCGACAAGCTTTAATAACTTTTTAGAACTTAACTTCTAGGCACAACCATAGAATAATCAACATCCAAAAGTTTTGATCCAATTGCTCTGATGGTGTCATCACGATACTAATAAGCAATTTTATTTTTATATCAATATATATTCATCTAGGAACAAAATTTATCAATTTTAAACCGTTTTATTATATCACAAAATGGATGATACAAATAATAAGCCTGAGAAGATTTCATACATCACATACATTATTAGAATAAGAAAAAAATCTAACGTTTTAAACTTTTAACAATCGAATTAAAATTATATTTTCTAAAGTTTGTTCTTTTTTCCAACCCAAGAGGCTGTTAAAAATAACAACCAACGACCAAGCACTCCAAAGTCCAAACCCCCTCCAAAGTCCCAAACCCTTGTGGCGGCGGCAGTGCCAGCGGCATCTCTCTTTCTCTGACACCCCAAACCAAACAGGTCGCGTGCGAGGGGCGGAAATCTCTATGCTCACCCAACTCTTCCGCCTCAAGTCTTCCACTTCTTCTCCGAGGCGCGGCAAATGACAAGAGAAGAGCACGCCGACACCCCAATTCCGCCTCCTGACCTCGCCTTTACGAGCGTTCTCAGAGGCGTCAATCCGCACTTCGCCGTCTCCTCGTCGTGGCACCGTCGCGCTCCATGGAGCTCAACCTCAGCAGCATTTCTTGTCCCACGTCCTACGACCGCCGCTCGAAGAACGAGTTCCCCTGCTCTCAGATCCAATCCCAGAGTGCCACAAGAATAAAGATCGAATCCTTTTGCGGTTTCGATCGGTTTGCCGGCAGAAAGGCGACATCTTTTGCTGTCAGGTGCTCGTCTTCGTCTCAGGAGCGAGGCCTAAAGCCGAAACCGAGGCCGGTGCTCAAGCCAGTTGCGGGGGACGTGGACGCAGAGCTTGATCTGGACGGTGCGCAGCACTACGAGAACCGAGGCTTCTACGACCAGATCGAGAAGTTGATCTTCTTTAAGAGATATGAGGAGGCTCTCGAGTTGTTTGAGGTTTTGCGGACCAGGGCTGGAGTTGTGGTGCCGGCTAGCACCTATGATTCCCTGATAAGCGCTTGCGTTGGCATGGGATCGGTCAGGGCTGTTAAGATGGTGTTCAGACATATGATTGATGCTGACTTCGAGTTTGATCAGTACATGAGAAATAGGGTATTGATGATGCACCTGAAATGTGGTATGATGGTTGATGCTAGGCAGTTGTTCGATGATATGCCAGAGAGAAATATTGAGTCATGGAATACAATGATCACGGGCCTTGTGGATTGGGGCTCCTATAGAGAGGCATTTGAGATTTTCTTATTCTTGTGGGAAGAGATGCCTAATATTAGTTCACGCATGTTTGCTACGGTTCTTCGGGCATGTGCTGGTTTGGGCTTTGCATCATTAGCTCTGCAGTTGCATTCTTGTGCTCTTAAGTTGGGGATGCATGACAACATATTTGTGTCCTGCGCACTTGTTGACATGTATAGTAAGTGTGGGTGCATTGAAGAAGCTCAGTGGGTCTTTGATGAGATGCCTGAGAAAACTACTGTGGGATGGAACACAATTATAGCTGCATATGCTCTTCATGGATACAGCGAGAAGGCATTGGACGTGTACTATGAAATGCGTCAATGCAATGTGGAAATGGACCATTTCACATATTCAATTGTTTTAAGAATTTGTGCTAGATTAGGTTCATTGGAGCATGCAAGGCAAGCTCATGCAGGTCTAGTCCGCAATGGATTTGGTTTGGATATGGTGGCAAACACTGCTTTGGTGGACTTGTATTGCAAATGGGGCAGGATGGAAGATGCAAGGAATGTTTTTGACAAGATGAAGCACAAGAATGTCATATCTTGGAATGCACTAATAGGCGGGTATGCTTACCGTGGCATGGGCTGTGAGGCTGTCAAGATGTTTGAGAAAATGGTGAAGGAAAGAATGGTACCAAATCATGTGACCTTTCTTGCAGTGTTGGGGGCTTGTAGTTACTCTGGTTTGTTGGAAAAAGGAAGGGAAATTTTTGAGACAATGGGTCGAGATCCTAAGACAAAGCCAAGGGCGATGCATTATGCTTGTATGATCGAATTATTTGGTCGCGAAGGCCTCTTGGATGAAGCTTTTGCCTTGATAAAAAATGCTCCTTTTAGCCCCACAACAAACATGTGGGCTGCCTTGCTTACAGCTTGTAGGATTCATAAGAACTTAGAGCTTGGGAAATTTGCGGCAGAAAAACTTTTTGGAATGGAGCCAGAAAAGTTAAGTAACTATATTGTGCTGCTCAATATTTATAACAGTTGTGGAAAGGTGAATGAAGCTGCTAAGGTCCTGGAAGCCTTGAAAAGAAAAGGTTTGCAGCTGCTTCCAGCTTGTAGTTGGATTGATGTCAAGAAGCATAATCACATGTTTCTTTTTGGAGACAAATCTCATCCACAAAGCATGGAAATCTATAAGAAACTAGATGAGTTGACTAGGGATATAGGAAAACTTGGTTATTTTCCTGATGAGCAAAATTTGCTTCCTGATGTAGGAGAGCATGAACAGAAGACATTGTGTTATCACAGTGAGAAGTTAGCGATTGCTTTTGGCCTCATCAGTACACCAGACTTAACCACCTTGCAAATTGTCCAAGGCCATAGGCTTTGCAGTGATTCTCATAATGCAATTAAGCTGATAACAGTTGCCTCTAAAAGGGAAATTGTTGTGAGGGATGCAAGCCGATTCCACCATTTCAAAGATGGAAGCTGCTCTTGTAAGGATTATTGGTAGTGTTTCTCATGATGTAATTTATATATTACCTATGAGCGATATCAAATAGCTTCTGAATCTGTTGCAATTCTAATGGGATATTCAAAGATTCTTACATGCTACGTGAAGGTAACTATTAGTTGTTATCTTATGTTGTTTATAAGTGATAGTGTATACTGATCTCTTATTTCTGAAAGTAAAGCATTTATTTTTCAAGTTTTTCCAATATGCTAGAGTTTTAAGTCCTTTGTCTACTCAAAATGTTCACAATTTTTTACTTAGTTCTTGGTAATCCTTGAATGTCCATTTTATCTTCCATTTCCATTTTCACTAAGGGTATGTTTGGATATAAGAGGGGAAGGGAAGATAATGAGAGGGAAAGAAATGGTGGGTAAAATTCTTTACCCTCCATTCAATCCCAATTTGGGGGTAATAATTTTTAGTTAGTTAGGAGGGGAAAAGAGATTAATTTTTAATTTTCCCCTTCAAAAAATTATTATCCATACAAGGTTAATTATTACCCTCCTCTCTATTACCCTCCATTACCCTCAATCCAAACACACCAAAGGAATTCTCAACTAAATACTTTTCAATGGTTACTGCCAAAAAGATAACTTCTAATGCAGTGCATAAGAGTTAGTTTCTTAAGTGAAGACGAAAAGAATTTTAGTTTGTTGCTGCATACCCAAGCTGAAAAAAGTTGAAGAGCCTATGAGTGAACATGCTAGTAGTAGAAGGGATTGCAGGTTAAACAAAGTTCAAAATCCCAAAATATGTTGATTAATCCTGTTATGAAGCATATGACCCGTCTTCAGACAGTTATCCAAGACCCCAAGTAATTCTTTGTAGAAAAACAAAGTGATATATCTTTTCTCAATTACAATGCTCAAAGAGCACTCATACTGCAGAATCATTTATGAGTTCATGACATATTTTTTGAAACTAATAAACACTTAAGGCTAGCTCTCGGAAATGGTTACATCACAAAAAAAATAAGTTAAAATAAAAATATGAAGATTAAGATATGTTTTTTTAAGCCAATTCAATCTTTCTTGTGTTTAATAACTTAAAGCCAGATGCAAAATTTTATAAATTACAATGACAACCAAAATGATTTATACTATAAAAATATAACAAAATGTCATATTAAATATAAGTTAAATAGATATCTAATGTAATTCTTTGGATATTTTATATATAAGTTATTATGCATCAAACAATTATCTATATTTGACATTAGTAAATACTTCACTCCAAACCGCAATTATTTTTGCAACTTCATGTCTTCCTTTGTTTACAAGCATAGTGTTAGTCATATGGTTTTTAATAGCAATATCAGATCCGCATGTAATTACTTTTCAAAGTAACTATGCTGATGATACTTTGATTTTGTTGAGGAAGGGTGCTGACACATGAAACCAATGTTGTTGAGACCGGATCGAAGAGCGACCCGGTAAAATCTCCAGTTCAGGTCAAATCGTTCGATCGGACCGAATAATAAAAAAATAATATAATTTAATAAAATATATTAAATCAAACTACTTACTAATATATATTTATAAGTTATAACCATAGTTATGATAATAAAATATGATCAGTTTAAGTTATTTATAACTAAATTCAGTTTATTATAATTTTTTTATTAATTTTAAATTTTTTTATTGTCATAATATTATCATAAACTCATAATATCTATTAAGATTTTTAATATAATTACATTCATGATTTATATTATATTAAATAATATAATAAATATAACATAATTAAATCAAATCGTTTATAATTAGGTTAAACATAATATATTTTGTATTAGGACAAAAGAATAACATAATCTCACATGAGTTACATCAAGAAATAAGGACAAAGTAGTAAATATTAAATATATGAGGGTCAATGAGGTAAAGTATAATATTATAAGTGATTAAAAGATTTTATTTATTTTTTTATAATTTTGGCCGATTCAATCTACATATATAATATCTCTACGAAGTCTTCGAAGTTTTAGAATTCCGTCTCAAAATTGCATGTTAGGCTTTACACCTGACAGTTGATACACAATACTTAGAAGTCACCAGCACTTTACATTCAGATATATGATGTGCTTTTGGACCCTGCACCACTTCTCACCTTGACTTGCAGACCTAGATCTCAGATGCATGTTGATTGATATTCTGGAGTCCAGAAGACTTGAATGAACTCTTGCCTCTTTACTAACTCAAAACTGTCTGAATTAATTAGTGAATGGAAATTGTTTGTTTGTCTTGTGTTTATTTAACATTCACATGTATGAATAGGCATATAACCCCATATATATATATATATATATATAGAGAGAGAGAGAGAGAGGTCTATGAATGTACAGCGCAGAACTTGGGCTGTAAATTACAGCAAAAGATTTGAGCCATTTAACGGATGTGATCTTTTCTTTTTTTTTAGAACTTTTTGTTCTACGAGAGAAATCCGACGTCCAAAAAAGAAGCCTTCGACTCAGGAGGCCAACGCCATAAAGAAACTTTGCTCTAATTTTTTGCTCGTCTCATTCTTTCTACTGCTTGTGGATTTAATGTCAAAATTTTATTCTCTCTCAATGGCCGCATGCTCTACTGCTTTGCGATGGCAGCGGCTATGGTGCTCGTCAACTGCAGAGCAAAATTCTCTTTCTCTCTCTCAATAGCCTCATGTTCTCATGGGCTATGCTGATTATGAACTCCAGAGCAGCACCATAGAAGGCCACGGTCCAGAAGCTACCATGAATGCTGCTACAGGATGCATTGATCACATCACAGTGGAGCGATTTGTCTTGTGGAAAGAAATCCTTTTTNTATATATATATATATATATGTGTGTGTATACACACACTATTATATACTATTTTTGTGAACTAGTGGGTGGGAGAGGGAAAGAGTGAATACTTATGCTTTAGATACACGATAATATGACCATCTATGTAGCTACTTACTTTTACCAGTCCAGCACTCTAAATAGAGTTAAGTCTGTGTAGAATCTTAATTTGGAGTAAACTTTGTAGGAAACATGAACTTCGTGACGAGAATGAGAGAGTATGATCTTGAGATTTACCGAAGATTTTGAAAGTATCTATAAAATAAAGATAAATTGGGAAGAACCCTTGATCTTGCTTTTTCTATAATTTTGCACGTCTCTCGCTATCAAAATGAAGTAAGCGATCATTAATGATCATCATATTTCCTTTTATATGGTTGATTGTCTTTTGTTTCTTAATATGTCACAATGAGACGTCAACTACTAATGACCATCCATCTCTCGTTTCATGTGCGTTTGGATGTTTCTTCTTTCTAAGATTGATATATTTCTCTTTTCATAGTCTATTAGCTTCTCTTGTCCTTTTTTTTTTCTTTTTTCATTGATAGTTATCTTAAAAGAAAAAGGATGTTTGATCATTTGTCTGCCATCTACTCTGTTGATATTTTCAAAGAGGTTGTTATATATATTGCAACAATTTATACCCTTACATTGTTTTTATTATTTTCTCTAACATCCTCGCAACTATAATATTTTTTCCGCATATAACTCTAAATTGTAAACGTACAACATTTAATCTTAATTTTCCACTCAAATATTTCATCAAGTTTCATTTAAATTTCTATGGACCATGGACCATGGTACATCAAGTGAGCTTGTCCAAAGTTGTACATGCATGTTGTAACATCCATGGAAAGTGCTTGTTTGTGATAGACCAGAATAACGACCCCAATAGTTTTCCTGTTAAGACTGTAACAGGCAACCATGGAATGATGGTAGCAAAAAACAAAAGAGAATTTAAAGAACGCAGGTAAACATATGATAACAGCAAATTTTATGTAGAGTTCACTTAAAGGGGAATAAAGCAAACGAGAAAGAAACCTTAGTAGATGCCTGAAGCTCGAGACTTCACAACCCAGAATTCAAGTTCATGATTTTACACACCACTTCATATACATTATACTAGTGGCAGATGGCAAACTGAAATATGGAACTTGTAGTGAATCATCACACGAGAAAAAAAGAAGAACCAAGACTGGTTGCAAGGCTTTTGTCAAAGTTGTGAGTGGTAGCGAGGCTTCTGCCAAAGCTGCGGCCACGGAGACATTCCAGGTTCATGAGCTCAGAGTGGCCAACAAATAGATTGACCTGCAACATTAGTCCATTAGAAATGTCAATCACGTTTCAAACTGAATTCTCAAATGTCTGATAAAAAGGCGTAATTGATCTGGTGCAAATATACCCTTGGTCCATAGTGCCTGATGAACCACTCGTAGGCCTTGGGATCAGAAGCTTCAAACATAGTTTTCTCTAACCCCAGACGGCCAATGATCTTTGCTATCACATCAGCTCTAAGAGATTCCATGTAGTCACAAACATCATCAGCATCAATCATGATCATATCAGCTCCAGCTTCCAAGCATCTTTCAGCTTTTCTCACTAACAAATCAGCATCTTCAACAATCCCTGCAAGTAAAACCACAACAAAGTTCAGTGGTAGAAAAAAACAAAGCCGAAATCAAGTTACCTCCAAGAGAAGGAGACATTGCCTAGTTTACAAACAGGTTACAATCTTTGATCCTGAAGGTATAGGTTAAACTTCATTCTTGATAATAAATAAATTTCCTACAGCCTCATAGTCTCTGCATCTTTCAACAGTAAATGGTGCTTAGTTACATACCCATTTTTGATCAATTATGGAACATATTCTTCAAGAAAAAACATGGAACATCTTGTGCACAAGAATAAAAGAAGTATCAAATCCTATCACTCTGCATGAGACAACTTGGATGTGCTTGGACCCCTCAAAAAATTTGCATGTGCTAGGAAGAATTCACTTGCAAAAAATATCCTCACATATTTTTATCAAAAAACACACAGATGTACATAATTGATACGCCGAAACAAACTTCACAGTTGCATTCATTTTTTCTATGTCATTGTTATACTGTATGAATCATGACCTCTACCAGAACTCATCATTTCAATATCTAGGATCCTTCTTCCATAGATAGAACTCGAGAGTCAAGACATAAAACATAATCACTGAAGACATGGTGTCTCTCACCTGAACTTTGGGGAAGTGGAGATATGTAGGCTCCAAAAGCTCTGTTGCCAGCTACAGGGATCTCTGATTTGTCGAACTTCACAGAAAGTTGGGGCTTGGCTTTAAGGCCCATACTCTTGACAAGTCGGATAAATCTCAAAAGCGCCTCCTCAGAAAGCTTGAGTGATCCTGGATTTAACTCAATCGTGTCAAATCCCAAGCTCTTACATTCCTGCAAATTTGTTGAGACAAGTAAGTTTCATCCGAGTGGATAGCAAGATGCGGAAATTTTCCTTAATCCTGCTTTATTCAGACCTCAATATATTCTTTGAAGGAAGAAGGGCCCCTGCGAAGAAGGTGTTCTGCCCAATCACCTGTACTGACATATATGTTATGCCTATGTGCCAAATCAGTTATTTCTTTTATGAGGTCCTTTGGCATCAAGCTATTCGAGCCACCAGAGAACTTCAACCCATCAATGAAATCTCCCATGGATTCCAAGACATCCTGCCAACAAAAATTAGATAAATTTAGCTTGAATGTCATAGCCATTGATACTAACAGAGTTAAAGAAAAGAGTTTATCTCTTACAAAAAGAGTTGATAATTTTAGCTTGAAGGTCATAGCCATTGATATTAACAGAGTTAAAGAAAAGAGTTTATCTATTAAAAAAGGAGTCTATCAAAATTAATGTTTAACAATTGTAGACATACCACCCCTAAAAAAATTGTGTACATTCTATAATTTTTCTTTACTTCTCGGAGGAACGAAACAGGTTGGACATAAAATTTTCTGATTTGGAGAAATAGACTTAGTAGATTATGATTGAACAATGTATCAAAAATTCAAAACTTAAACCTTTAGGCTCCCAGAAAACCGAGAAAGTGGGACTTGGCATGTGAGATTAGAAATAATTTCCGAAATAGAGGTGGATGTGGACGCGAATTCTCTGTTTCAAAAGTTATAAAAATGGTTCGAGCATTTTGGTTTTTGCATCCAGTTTTAGTTGGTTAAATGGAACGACATAAACCATCGTCCACTATAGTGTGCATAAACAGTTCTGCTCTTAGGATTGATAAATTCTTGCACAGCCATTCAACTTGACAGAAAACAACACAACATGCATCAAATTCCACCACTAATCCACAAATCACTTGTAAAGGTTCTCCAAAACTTAAATCTCCCTGATCGTATCAGCTCTGCTATGCCGACCAAGATTAAGGCAGGTTCTCATCATCTGCTACATACTATGCTCGTTA
Source organism: Pontederia paniculata (assembly GCA_001647135.1). Classification (NCBI taxonomy): domain Eukaryota; kingdom Viridiplantae; phylum Streptophyta; class Magnoliopsida; order Commelinales; family Pontederiaceae; genus Pontederia; species Pontederia paniculata. Next base: position 16,421 of record LTAE01009264.1, read on the forward strand.
TCCACCAGTCGGTCATCGATAACATCGGAAGAAAAAAAAATCTGGTACCTTATCATCCCAAATAAGTTGTCACACAATTCAATTCTTAAATCTTCGCTCTCATCTCCATAATCCCGAATCACAGATACCCAATTTACTCAAACTTCTGTATAAATTCGCCCGTCATTTTATACAAACAACTGAAACGGGTGAAGTTCCTGTCACAATCAACCTGATCAAAATCCATAATATTACGAGTCTTGGACAAATGCAGCTTCCATCGGATCGATAGAAATAGTAATATGACAAGGAATTCAGCTCTCGATCATTCTTTTACAACAACTAAGGAGAAAACGAGAAGATTGATACAAAAAGCACAAATTACTTGGAACCACATAAAGAAATCAAATGCGAATTCAGCTTCAGCTTTTTCATTTACCTCGAGCTCACGGCGGCCGCCGGAGAGGAAGTAGTCGGGTCCCCTCAGCTCGGTGACGCCGTACCGGCGAGGCTTCTCCGGCCGATCGTCGTCTTCCCCGCCGCCATTAAAGTCCTTCCACCAATAATAGTAACCATTACTGCTCGAATTCATCTCTCTCTCTCTCTCGATCAACTCGTCGAAGCGTCTCTTATTTCTATTTCTCTTCTCTATTGGCCGTGTCTCTCTCGTAGCTTTGAGCGGGTTCTGGAAGTTGGTTCTTACATCCTTATCCGCATAGAAACTTTGTATGAGGACGCAACCAATGGGCCTACGGCCTCAAACCTTGTTTTGGATACAACGAGTGGCCCAAAAGCTTTTTCATTGGTTGGGTTGGCTGAAATAATAGTATGGTTTGATTAGTGTTCTTTTTCTTGGGTCATCAGGAGGGACAAAGGCCCCTTAGCCCTTTAGTGCAATTGCTTAACTAAGAATTTTTTTGGGTCAATGATAATAGAGAGAAAAAAAATTAAAAAAGTTTAATGAAAGAAGAAATAAAGTAAAAGAGAATGATAATTTTTTTTTACGAATCTAATGTATGTATTGATAAATTTAATTATATAAGGTTAAAATTAGAAATATATTTTAAATATTTCTTTCTCCTTCTTTAGACTCTTATTCAAAGTTGAAAGAAAATTAAACTTTTGAAAGAAAATAGAGGTAAATGGAGGAGATATTCCCCTCCATTCTCCTCTATCAAAAATACAATCAAACGAAGTTAATAGTTAAACCTCCTTTTACTTCTCCTCATTTATCCTCTTTTCACCTCTAACCAAATAGGCCTTAAGAGTATGTTTGGATATAAAAAAAGGAAGAAAAGAAAAACATAATAGAAAAGAAAAAAACGAAAGATAAAATTTTTTACCCTTCGTTCAACTTTAATTTAGGGATGATAATTTTTAGATAATTAGGATGAAATTAATTTTTAATTTCCTCTTTAAAATTGTTTATCTAAGTAAAATTAATTTTTATCCTCTCTTTTGTTACTCTTCTTTCTCTCTCTATCTAAAAAAACCGTAAAATCATTACTACATATGAGGACCCCAAACACGTTCAAGAACGAAGAGGAAAACAACTTATTTAAGTTGGTGTGAGGGCCACTACGCAATCGGATGGCAGTGATGACTCTAAAAATGTGTCCACCACAACCTGTGCGTACGTATGTATTAGTAGTCGGCAAAAGCCAAGGTTCCATGCAAGTTCCAACTCATCCTTGTAAGGGTTGTCCAAAGCTGCTCAGCAAGGGCCCAAGAGAGTATGTATCCAACATTTCGCACAAAGCCTCCTAAACCATCTGTTCGTATCTGAACGAAATATCCCACACGCACCTCAGATTCCTCGATTACCCTCGTCGATGTTAATTTTTTTTTAGATTTAGAATCTTAATTTATGTATATTAAAATTAATCTAGATAGAGAACGTAAGATCAAGATCTTAAACAACATCAATCTCAACTTGACTGAAAGATGAAGTCCTGATGAATAAATCTCTCTCTCTCTCTCTCTCTCCCCTTAACGATACAGAGATTGATGAATAATTTTATTTGTCAAATTTATGGACAAAGATAATATCAATTATAATTATTTTATTTCAATCCAGTACGACCATCAAATAATTAGATGAACAATTAATATTAAGTCATAACTTGATTGAAACAATTTAATCCAATTAAGAGATAGGATCAGAGTTTCACTCTAACTAAAATATTTCCTAGTAACTTTGACCATATAATAAGAATATTCACAAAATATTTTACCATTCTCCAACTTGGTTCGATTATTAGAACATTCATATATGTAGGATCTAGATGGCACCAGGGGGGTGAATTGGTGTATTAATTTTTTTTCTCTCTTTTACATTTAACCTAGATGTGTTATGACAGCGGAAGCATACATATGCGAATATGAACACAAGTAGAGAGAAGAGAGTAGAGAGAAAAACAAACAACACAAACAAACACCCAATTTGTTGATGAGGTTCGGTCGAACTCCTGGCCTACGTCCCCGCTCCGGTCTTCTCCCACGAGATCTCCGGAGATCAC
>LTAE01009265.1:0-11785 GCA_001647135.1 Pontederia paniculata
TAATAATTAGATATAATTTAAAATATTATTTATTGTATGTTTAAAATATGATGCTTATTTAAAATAATAATGATTAATGAATTATTTTTTCTTTTATATGATAGTAATAATGTCATATTAATTTATTTTATTTTGACTCACTTTTAATTTGATTATTTTATTTTATTTCTTTTCAATTTTTACCTTCTTCCCCTATGTTTTTACTAATTAACCTATATTTTATCATTTCATTTTGCCTAATGTTATTTTTCAAATCACTTATATTTTTTTTCAATATTTTTTTACCTTGATTTGAGTTGAATCATTTTTCTAAAAAGTATTTATTATATTAAAAAGTAATACTTATAAAATGCATGAAACTGATATATTATTATTTATATAATACTAATAATGTTATATTAATTATTTTATACAAAATTGTTGCTAAGTTTATTTGAAATTCTTTTATTTAAGTCTTTTTTTCCATTTCTTTTTTTATTTACTCTCTTTCTATTTATTTCTTCTTTCCAATTTTATTCTTGCCAATTGTTTTCTTTTTATAAAATTTAATGCTTACCCAGAAATTATGCTATTTGATATTATTACTATATTAATAATGTTCTATTAATTATTTTAATTCAAATTATTGTTCACTTTCTTATTATTCTAGTTAACATTCAATTATTATCAAATCTTTCCCTTTTCTAATTTCCATGTATTCTCATTATTCATTCTCCTCCCATATATTATTCTTGTTTCCAATTTTATTTTTAGTAATTAATTTAAATTATTTTCCTTTTATATAATTTTTGCTTCAATTTTTATAATTTTTTACTTTGATTATTGTTTTTTTTCAAATTTAAACTTCAACCCGGTTTTGGACAGGTTCGCCGGTTTTATCCGATTCGAACCGGTTTCATCCGGTCCAATACAACTTTCGTTTGTACACTAAAACAGGATTATTCCAGGCACCGGTTCGCGGTTGAACCGGTTGAACCGGGCGGTCCGGTCCGGTTTTAATAACATTGATTATAGTACAATTATGTCTGTATGTATTGTCCAATTTAATTAAGATTTTCTTCGGAAGCTCCCCATTTTTATATGTTTCCAGTTTTTTCATCCACATAAGCGGGTCCATATTTTTTTAAATAAACAAATATTTTACAGTAAACATATAAAATATAATTTTTTTTAGGTTTTGGAAAAAAACTAACTTTGATACTTACTATATCTTTCGTTAAGATGTTTCATTGCGTGTTAATTAAAATACTTTGTAACTATAAGATGGTGAGTAAAAAAAAGAAAAAAAGAGATAAAAATGATATCTTATGATTAAAAATTATTGTTAAACACCCAATTGTAAAATTATCCGAGAACAAAATAAATTGACGTATTGTACCATCAATGGAGGACGAGTAGAGATCCAACTAAAGCAGTAACAAAATATGAACCTTTTTTTACCGACGGTTGAGATAGAGTGCTAAGTTCCTCTTGGTTGAAGAAGTATGGAGTTTGAGCTTTTTGAATGCAGAATTTTTTTATTTAAAATTTCATCCATTATAGTCAGGTGTCGAACACGAGATGACATATATTAGTCGGGACTAATAGCAATCTAAAAATAATATGAATTTTTTCTTTGCTTGATTAATACAATTAATTAGTAGGATTCTATCTCAGAATCGATGAGACTTAGTCTCAGATCAATTCTTAAAATTATCAATTTGGTTAGAGAATATTGTTCTTCTCTTAGCTTGACTTCAGATTAGTTAAGTGCTAATAGCTTACACAGAGGACTCGAACGGGTACCAAAAATGGAAAAACGATAAGTCGAACAATCAATGGCGAAAGAGAAAACTTGAAGTTGTGCTCAATTTATATGAATAATAAAAAGGATTGAGATTAAGTGATAAATAATTTTTTAAGAAATTATTTCATGAGCAAAATATCTCAGCTCATTTTACTTACTCTTATCTGCAATTTACACCATCCGATATCAAAATCCCATAGAGAAAAATAGAAACATAAAATAAATAGAAATAGGATTTATGAAACGAGATCTAGCCATTGAGCTAAACTTTGTCTCTTTTCACCATTTATTACAATTATTTTCCAACTATATTTTATTCTATATAAAAAATTAAAGCTAATGACACCAAATGTAGTATAATAATTTTTTCAGTCAAGTTAGTTTGATGATAATGATAAAATAAGAATAAAATCAAATTAAATTTGATCATATCAAATTATTAAGGATTAAAAGAACATAAATGCGAACTTACAAGAATTCATAGCTTCAATCGGTGATGAACTCTTTTGATTGAGAATGATCTTCCAAAACACTATTTAGAAATTGTCTTCTCTTCTTCTTAAAAATGGGGAATGCAAAAGAAGATGCCACTCTATGAAATTTTTCCAAATGATTTTATTCAAGTGTTGATGTACGTTTGAGGACCATGATCCTCTATTTATAATAATTATGTACAATATGAATTTTACCCATCGTAGAAGATAATGCACCCTTTGATATCTACACATTATAACCATATACATTGTGATTCTACAATGCACATTTTCATCTTCTTCACATTATAACCAAATACATTGTGAATTGTACGATGCACCTTTTCATCTTCTTCACATTATAACCAACACATATAAAAATCTTATTATAATCTTCATAAAATAATTTTGATCACTTTTATTTGGGGTTTTAATTTATTTGACAACTCTTAATTGTATATTAATATATTACCCAAAGCTAATTTTTTATGATCTAACAATCTATAACTTGAATTATATGTGTAACTTTATTATCATACATCACAAAATACCAAATGAGCTCAAATTTACTGCCAATATTGTAATACTTAAAGAACCAATGTTTTTCATCAATTATATTAATATAGTATCAAAGTAGACTTTGTCGACATTATCGTAACTCAACTCAATAGTAGTCGCATGTATCAATATAATTAAATATTAAAGATCATGTTATGAGTGTGTACCATGAAAGTTTCATGCAATGTGATCATAACATGCCTACTTCCAACTGGTCCACTTAATTAAGATCAACCTTAATTAAAAGAAGAGTGGACATAAAATGAAATGTATTTTTGCAGAAAACTTGATTAACAAAAAATTATCTCTAACATGAGCATTCATAATTAAAAAATCCCACTAAAACTTAATATCGAAATGACACCCACATTAACGATGGGTGGAATTCTTTTATTAGCGGATCTATGATCATAGAGTTTTTGTCAATATGCTCAATAGATAAATGTTCACTATATATCCTTTCTTTCTTAACAATAAGGAACTTTATTCTATCGAGGCTCCTATTGTTATCATATATAAGATTGCTGATTTATTCCCACAAACTAATTATAATGGTCTTTCAATACCATTTAATATGCATAGTCCCGTGATAAAATTTTGTAGCCAAATTTCAAGATTAGATGCCTCATAGAATCCAATAAAATCGGAGTTTGAATACCTGATGATCACAAACTAATCTATCCTCAGTTATGTCAGCATGTTCTTTGCTCTTTGTAAATATCGTAATAATATTTTAACTGTTTTCCAGTATCCGCCCAATGTCTTGGCAATATACTCAATTTCTGGACGATACAAACTTGAGCATACATAAGACTCCCTACAGTTCATGCATAAGTAATATTTTGCATTTCCCTTTGCTTAAAGTCATTCTTAGGGCATTGGTTGAGATTAAACTTGTCTACTTTAGATATTAGGGTACTTCCTGATTTGCAATAAAAAATTTGCATTTCATATCTTGTTAGAATTTTCTCAATAAAAGATTTAGGATAATCCCAACATTCCTCGAGAATAATCTCAATGTATCTGAATTTCCAGCACAAAAGTTGCATCACCAAGATCTTTCGTTTCAAAATGCCTTATAAAATAATTCTTGGTTTCATGCAATAACCATATATCATTTGTGGCAAGCAATATATCATCAACATATAAAACAAGGAAATTATACTTACCCCCACGGAACTTATGACATAGGCAATCATCTATTAAGTTCATCTTGAAACCAAATGAGATGATTACTTGATGAAATTTGTAATACCACTGTCGAGATCTTGCTTAAACTCATAGATAGATCTATTTAATTTGTAAACAATTGACTTTGCATCACACGATACATTGTTTTTTATTTGCACTATACAAATCATTTCATTAATGTCACCCTTGAGAAATGCAGTCTTTACGTCTATTTGATGTAGCTCAAGATCAAAGTGTACTACTAAAGCCATGAAAAAGTTCTTTGATGTTACATGAGACAAGGTCTCTTTATAATCAATGCCTTCTTGTCTTATATTTTTCTATATTGCATTTTGAATACCTTTTAGTTTTAAATATTCATTTAGAACCAATGAGCTTCACACTTTAAACAATGGGACAATATCCTATACTTTTTTGCCATTCATGGACTTCATTTCCTCATTCATGGCATCAATAAACTTTTGACAGTTATAACTTTTCATGGCTTGATGAAGGTTGATCGGACCATCCTCCATCATACCACTATTAAACTCATATTCTTGGAGATATACAATGTAATCGTGTGAGCTACATTTCTACTCTTTCTAGTCGATCTTCTTAATGACAATTACTTTTTAGGTTCTAGAGTTTGTTCATCAGAATTGACATCCAAAATGGGAGGTTTTCCAATATTATTTTGATGCTTTATATCATCAACATTTTCAGGAATAACGTCCCGATCAATGACAATGATATCTTTACGAATATCAATAGATTCCTCTTCAAAAATTATGTTTCTAATCTAATCTTCTCTCTAAAAATCAACATCCTCAAAGAATTGAGCATTAATCGTCTCAAACATTAATTTAGTTGTGTGATCATAAAACTTATACCCCTTAGACCTTTCAATGTATCCAAAGAAATAATAACTTATCGTCTAAGAGTCCAGATTCTTTTCATTCGGCTTATAAGGTTTTGCCTCGGCTGGATAACCCCAATATGAAAACGTTTGAGGCTATATTTATTCTGAGTCCAAATCTCATAAAGAGTCTTTATAGTTTCTTTTTTTGGAACTCTCTTTAGAATATATGCTGCAATCTTTTGTGCCTCTCCCCAAAGTTATTCTGGTAAGGTAGAATGACAAATCATACTCCTTGCCATGTCCGTTAGTGTTCTATTTCGCTGTTCAGCAATACCATTCATGCTAAGTGAACCTAGCATGATATATTGTAGGATGATACCATGTTTCTATTCTGCCTTTTGAATTCTTTTTAGTTTTAAATATTCATTTAGAATCAATGGGCTTCACATCTTTAGGCAATAAGACAATATCTCATACTTTATTGTCATTCCTGGACTTTATTTCCTCATTCATGACATCAATCCAGTTTTCAGAGTTGAAACTTTTCATAGCTTGGCGATGATTGATTGAATCATCCTCCATCATACCAATATCAAAGTAATGTTTTTGGAGATATACAATGTAGTCATTTGAGATTGCATTTGTCCTCTCTTTAGTGGATCTTCTGAATGAAAATTGTTTTTGAGGTTGTAGAGTTTGTATATCAGGAATGACATCCAAAATGGGAGGTTCTCCAACAATATTTTAATGTGTTCTATCATCAACAATTTCAAAAGTGATGTCTTGATTAATGCTAATGATACATGTGGGAACCTCAATAGATTCCATCATCAAAGATAATGTTTCTAATTTTATCTCCTCCCTCAAACTCAATATCCTCAAACAATTGAGTATTACCCATCTCAAATATTAATCAGGTTGTGGGATCATAAAACTTCTACCCCTTGGACATTTCAGAGTATCCAACGAAATACCAACTTATCATCTTAGAATATAAATTCTTTTCATTCGGACGATAAGGCCTTGCATCAACTAGTCAACCCCAAATATGAAAATGATTTATATTAGATTTATTCCCAATCCAGATCTTATACGGAGACTTTATAATTACTTTGGTTTGAACTCTATTCATAATATATGCTATAGTCTTTAGTGCCTCTCCCTTGAGTGATTTTGGTTAGGTAAAATGATAAATTATACTCCTCAACATGTGCTTTAGTGTCATATTTCGCCTTTCAGCAATATCATTAATGCTAAGCAAACCTATCATGGTATATTGTGGGACATTACCATGTTCCTCTAGGAATTTAGCAAAAGGTTATGGATGTTGTTCTCTTGAACCATCATATCGACCATAGTATTCACCATCACGATCTGATCTAATAGATTTAATCTTTTTGTCAAGTTGATTCTCAACTTCATCTTTAATTTTTTTTAAAACATCTAAAGATTGTGACTTTTCATGAATGAGAATAGGCAACCATATTAAAATAATCATCAATGAAACTTATAAAATATTGTTGTTCATTCCATTCATCCAAAGGGAATGGACCACAAATATCTGTATTTATAAGTTTCAAAAGATCTATAATCTTATTGGTACCTAATCATTTTATATTGGTTTGTTTCGCCTTAACACAATCAACACAAATGTTGAAACATTAAAAAATTTAGACGATTAAGGAATTCATCTGACACAAGTCTTTCTATTCTCCTTTTGGAGATATGACCCAATCTCTTATGCCATAACATTACTGAATGTTGAATAGTTAATTTTCTCTTAGTATCCCTGAGACTAGTACACAGAGTTTCATGATATGAAGCAACATAATCAATTGAATATATATTATCGTAATCAGATAAAGAACCAAAATCAACTAATTTTGAATCATGAAACATACCAAAACTTTTCATTTCCAAATGAACAAGAATAACTAAATATGTCTAATGCAAAAATAGAAATTATATTTCGTCTAAATGATGGTACAACAAAAGTCTCATGTAAATCCAAATATGTTTCATACTTAAGCAATAATCTAAACTTTCCAATCACTTCGACCTAAATCTTCTTGCCATCACCTATGTAGATGTATCTTTCACCATCATTTGGCTTTCAGTAACTCAAGCAACCTTTCATAGACACACTAATGTGAGTTATTGTACCGGAATCTATCAACCTTGTGTGTCTAGGTACTGAAGTTAAATTAACCTCAAAACAAATAGAATGATGAAGCATACCTTTCTTGACACGCCAAGCTTGGTAGTTGGTACAATGTTTCTTTTAATGACCTGTTGCACCAAAAAAGAAGCATCGATCCTTATTTTGTTCCTTATTTGGCTTTCTTTTGTGGTGTTGCACCTGTAGTTTCCTTTTGAACTTTTCTCTTTAAGTTTCTTTTCTTATCTTTAGGAGTGGTAGTTAAATAAGCACTTTTTGCCTTCTCCTGCTTTAGTATTTTTGCTTCCTGAACACAATGAGATGAGCTCGTTCAAGGACAAAGAGCCCTTTTGATAGTTATAGCTCACCTTAAATAGATCAAAGTGTATCAGAAGAGATAACGAAACCAAATGCACTAGCAAATTTTCAAATAACTCCAACTTAAGTGCTTTCAATTTTGAAGCGATATGAGACACTTCCATAATGTACCCACTAATATTTCATTTTCTCTTATATTTCATTGAGATCGGGTTTGCTAAGAGTGTACCTGTTTATGCCTTCTCATTTTTAGCAAACCTCAAGAGTTTCAAGGAAATCCTTTGTTGTTTCCACATCCTCTTGCATAATGTCCCTAAATGCTTCTGGAATGGAACGCTTGATTATCATAAGATCCATATGATTTGATCGTCCCCAATTTTCATCTCCCTCTTTTCATCAAAGATACTCTCATCAGTAATATCAATGAGTCTAGGGATCCTTAAAGTATAGTCCAAATCCATGACCCTGAGAGTGATATGAACACTCTCTTGCCACACCTTAAAGTTTGTGCCATTTAACATTGGAAAGGAATTGATGCTATCATTGATATTAGAAGTAGATGAAGAAACTAAACAGAGAATAAAACAATCATGAGTATCATAGAACATAAGTAAGCACCATCACAAGATATTGATACAACATTAATATTTAATCTTCAGATAGAAATAATAACTTGCAAGTGATATCATGATGTGTAATAGAAATTGATAATAAAACAATATGTCAAATAATAGATTTTCCTTTGGGTCAATTTGTTTTTACTTACATGTAACCAAATAATTGTCACACATTATTACCATTATTTATATGTTCCATCTTCAAATATTAAGTTTCCTTTGGGCTACTCAATATTTGATTAGTAACTTTTAACTCACCATTTATATTTGGAATACGTTAAACTACAAAAAAATACTACTTTGGTAACATACTATGCAATAAAAAATATTTCAATATATATAAAATTATCCATATTTTACTTCTATTTTGATCATTAATAATAATGATAGTAAAATGAGATAATGTCCAAAAATTGTTTCCATAAAATATATAATGCATGACCATTAATGTTTTGAATAAATCAATAACAATAAATATTTTTCAGTGCAAAAATAACAGTCATCTACTAGAATAAAAAAAATCAATTGTGCACCCCAATTTGCATGGGCAAATAATCCATTAAATGAAGAATTTAGAAACACCATTGCAGCACTTAATTGTTCAAAAAAGATAATATATGAATGAAATCCTAATTGATTTATGCATCATAAAATAGAATGACTTTGCTGCATACTAAAAAATAATAATACTTTCACACATGAATAAAAATATCGAGGCTCTTAATATATAACAAGCATCTTAATTGGCAGAATAGTCATATACGATACAATTTAATCTATGCTACTATGAAAGATGTGCATGTTTGTCAAATAAAATTAAACTTGATCATGTCAAATCATTAAAGACTAAAAGAACATAAATGCGGAACTTATAAGAATTCATGCTTCGATCAGTAATGAACTCTTGTTCGAGAATGACTTCCAAAATAGCATCTTGTTTGGGGACCATGATCCTCTATTTATAGTAATTACATGTTGTGTAAATTGTACCCATCACTCTTTGATCTCCAAAAGTTGTAACCAAATTCAATGTGAATTCTACAATGCACATTTCATCTTCTTCACCTTATAACTAAATATAGTGTGAATTGTTCAATGCACATTTTCATCTTCTTCATAATACAACCTACCAATATCATACTTATTATAATTCCTATATAATAATTTGATCACTTATATTTGGGGCCTTAATTTTTTTGACAACTCTTAATTGTATAATAATTAACATAATATCCAAAGATGAATTTATGATCCAACAAATGATACATCGAAGCCATAAAACAAATGTACTTTTGAAAAACATGAATTAAACAATTAATTTCATGAGAATATTATTCTAATAAATACAAATATTCAAGGGTAGAATGTGAATGATTCTCCATTAATCCTAAATAATGAAAATTTAAATACTATAAAATACGTAACAAGTAAATTTTTGAAGTTTCATGGTTAGTGGTCACTTGTCATCTTTGGTTAGATTCCCCCTAACATAATTCAGCCTTATTTGCTGCAGGACATATAGACTTCAGTTCATAGTGTTAAGAATTAAGTAAATGTGCTCATAATGTAGAATAATCAGGTTAAGGTGAAATATTGAAAAAATATTTAATGTAAAAAGTTTTTTTTTCATGATTAATAAAATTTAATTTACATGAATATAAAAATATAGATTACTTCTTAACACTCTAAGCTCTTTCTAAGATGGCTATAACTAATATAATGATGACATCGATCAAAAGTTTTATTTGATATGCACACATGTACTTTTAAAATATAAGATCAATTGATTAATTTTGTAACATGGTCCGTATATAAAACTCTGGTTGAATGGTTTATAGGTCCTGATTAGTAAATTCTGACAAGGTTATTTTGACAATATTCTTGTTTGTTGAGCTACATCAAATATATCAACAATCCATAAATAAGATAACCATAAAAATATTAAATGAATATTTTCTAATTGCCTAAGTTTCTTATATGATAATGTTTAACTTAATATTGTATCATAATCCAAGAGACTATGATTTCAGAACTCAATAAAATTATATATATATATATATATATATATATTATATTTAATGTCTCGAGAAGCGCACCTTGCAACTTGACAGAATGCTCTCTCAAAGATGTTACAAACATACATCTTTGACTTAGCTTTTGACCAATTAACTGGTAAACATTATAAACATGTCATTGTGGAAACCAATACTCATAATAAGACATCATCTGTGGAAGCCAATACTTAAAATATAAGCAGAACCTATGCCATGTGAAAGTCATCTCATTAGGAATATCATCACGCTACTGTTGCGCAAACACCATATATTTAAACCTATTCATCTACATGATCAATAGCAGGGGAGGTAATTCTCTCAAGAGTGATGAAGCTCAATATGTAAAAGATAATAATAATACAATATGTTACCATATATTAAAATACTAAAAAAAATTGATCAATAACTTTACTTTACTTAACATTATATTTACCTTTTTACCTTCTTATCATTTCAATAACTTACCATTCCGTTCGTTCAATAACTTTCTTTGGTCTATCATTGGCGAGAACATCAATTTTTGCATCCCTCATGATGATGCGCATAATGTTTCATCAATATGGTTCAAACCTAGTGAATATCTTCTTTGTCACATTATGCATCTTTACTTAACTTGTCTTTCATTGCTTAAACAATACAATTTTAATGAGCTTTTACCAATTGTGAAGGTCGTTGACATTGATCACGACGCCATTAAGACTAGCTAGGCATGAGATCTCTCTCCATGACCCGAATAAATCTCATAAACTGTGATCCCCAAAGGAATCAATTCTTGTAGGGACCTTTCATTCCCGAAGGAATGAATTGTGATTTCGAAGGAACTCATCAATTCTCGTAGGGACCCTTCCTTCACGAAAAATGGAATGTGATTTTCGAAGGAACTCATAATTCCCCGTACAACCTTTCATTCCCGAATGTATGGACTATGGTTCCCGAACGAACTCATTAATCCCCGTAGGGACCATTCGTTCTCGAAAGAAAGAACAATACCCCACGTTTGAATTCCATTAACCATTCGTTGGAGAACCAACTCATACCTTTCACATATAAATTCAATCACATGTAATTTTCATTTTAGCCCTAATAAAAACTCTAGGTTAGGGTTCATATAACAATCAATAACTCATACAATAGAATCAATTCAATGGAACATAATCAGAAGAGGATTACATTCATCAACATTTCGAAATACGGTCGGGGTCCATCCGGGATGGCCCATTTTCCTATGGTGTTGCTCTTGGTAACCCTCGTTAGGACACGACCCACGTCGGAAGAAGATACGGCCTGTGTAATGTTCTGACACTATCGTTTCATGGACTATGTCCATTCTGGTACTCGTCGTTGGTCAGAGCATGGTCAGCGTCAGGGTTTCCCGGCCCATGTCTGTCAAGGACTATCTAATCACGTGACCCATGTCCGAGAAGGATACGATCCATGTCCGGTTGATCGGTGTCGGCCGAGGAACACGGTCCGCATCTTGGGTGACACAGACTATTTCCTATTGCGCTAGTGTGATTTGCGAAACACGTCCCGCGATGTGGAGATCCGATCGTTTGCATGCCAAATGTGGACCATGTTGCAAAGGACGTTGTCAGTGTTCGTTGTCCATTTCCTGTTCATGCATCGTACACATATAAAATGCTCTAACATCGATCCACCTTAATTACATACCTTGATTGTCGTTAGCGGGTCTCCTTCTTCTAGTTGCACCTCTATCCACTACCAAGGGAGAGAAGGGAGAGAGAGAGAGAGAGAGAGAGAGAGAGAGAGAGAGAGAGAGAGAGAGAGA
>LTAE01009266.1:0-18905 GCA_001647135.1 Pontederia paniculata
GAGAGAGAGAGAGAGAGAGAGAGAGAGAGAGAGCTCCAATATGTGGGCTCTCAATAGCAGGTACATGATTAATTATCTATAAACAGCTATGCTTATCTATGTCACTTAATTTATATGAACTACACTCGTTGCTTTAATTAATGACGCTGCTTTCTAATAACGTTTGACTTATTTTTCGAAGCCTATGCTCACAATATTGGATCTTATGCAGTCAGTTGTTGAAGGTGTGGTGATATCCCAATGATAATCTTTTGCATAACCTTTTTAAATTTGATCATGTTACCTCCATTCTTTTATCGATTTTGGATTACAAAAGTGACTTATATGATTTTAGTTCATAAAAAGAAAATAGGAAATTAAACGAATGGAAATCTTGTTTTAGACATTTTGCGTTTCCCATCTTTTGTCGCTTTAGTTAAACAAGATCTAGGGGTCTTAGCTATAGAAGAATATCTGATAAATGATAAATATTAATACTCATAACTCATAAGTATTTTAAGTGTTAAAAAATTATCTTAAAAAATAAGTAGCTATAAGTTTGAATAAAATGTTGGTAATAATAATAGTTTTTTTAATTATAATGTTTGCTAAGAAAGATATTGATAGCTTTTATATTTAATTGATAATAGTACTCTTGAAGTCAAATTTAATTAAAATATCTTAATTATAAAATTTAAATAAAAAATACAATGTCTCCATATTCACGTCCCGCCTCATGACAGAATATGAACTCGGAGACACTGTGACGGTACTATATATAGGCCAATCGATAATACAATAAAAAACCGAAAGACTTTGTTGGATGGAAAGAGAAAATCCAAATAACAAAATGCGAAAGTTTAAACAATTATAACTAGTGTCATAAATCTAGTGCATCAAATGGACAATACGTGGTTTCGAAGATTATCACAACTTTTCTAAAACCAGATTATAATGACACTATGAATCAGACATATGCATTGAATTATCACCATCATGAGCACTTCGTCGTTGCACACGCCACCAACACAGTCATCCACTACAATAATAATACATGGGAAACGCTATCCCATATGTTTTTACGCTCAGTGTGTAAGACACAAGTAGATATAAAATTTAATAGAGTAAACATAACAAAAAATGATGATAATTAAACTCGATACTGATATAAAACAATAATGACGATATAAATGAGTCAATAATTTAAATCAAATGAGGCTTCAAAATGATATAAATTAATAAATTAATTACTTTTGGATTGATCTGGTATGAAATAATATTACTTCCAATAATCGGTCAATGGGCAATTTAATTCAATACATTCTTTATACGGTAAAACTAATTGATAAGGAATAAATTTCAAGAGTAATAAAATTTTCATTTGTAATCAACGATAAGGAACAAATTTCAAAATCAATGTTGCTTTCATTTGTAATCAATTAGGTAAGGCCATACGATAAGGAGCAAATTTCTAAAGCCAAAAAAATGAAATGATGATAGGAAACAATGGTAAGACTAATTAAAAATTCATTAGGATGAAAATTCGATATCAATATAATGAAATGTTGATAAGATGTACCCATATGGTGCAATTTATAGTGTGATATGTCAATATTAATATAAAATTAACTAACGATTCCAATTCGAGAACAAATTTTAAACAGTAAGACCAATAAGTAAGGAATGAGTTCCAAAGATTGACATGCTTTCATTTAAAATTGATCCGGTAAGACCAAACGATAATGAATAAATCCTAAGGCCAACAATATCTCCATTTACAAATAATACAATAAGGCCAAACAATATGGAGTAAAACTCCAAGGCCACATTATGTTTATTTTTTTTTAAATATTGAAGATGATAAGGATCAACAGTAAAACAGGTTCAATTCGATAGAATGAAACAAGGAACAAATAACCCTATATGATGTAATCCCTCTATTATCTTTTCCCAAGTCGTTGGGTTGATCATTTTATAATAAGTTTCTATTACTGCAATAGACTATGCGATATATAAGTGTTTATGTTAGGCGTATTCCATTAACATCTTAATAATGTCTTTATGCTCATTACGGTAAACATTATGGAGCTCATAGTGATATAAACGGTAGAAAGCTCTTAACATTCATATTGACTTTCACTTTGGGTCGCCATGATAATAAAATGATAATATCAGTAGGGATACTAGCCGCAATTAACATATATCCACCAAGTGGGAGGATGCTCGAGTATCACTACACCACTGTGTCTGTTTCACGACGTTGGCTTTTCCTCTTCGACCTCTTCAACTTCGAAGATCTTCACATTTTCTTGTTCTTAGCCATATTTTGTTCTATGGCTAGCTAAGCTGACAAGTTTGTGATCGACTTAACTATTCAGTTAAGCCTTAACGTTGTGGAAGCCACGTAAAATGATGATAGCAAACTGTTCAGCACTATTGTCACCTGCAAAGTCTCTTGTAGGACTGTTATTGTAGGGACTAAATCATTAGCCATGACTATCATCTTATAAATATGATATATTACATTATATGTTTCCTTCATCTTGTAAGAGTTATAGTTATAAAAAAAAGTTGGACATTAGTATTAGTTTTATCATCATAATTGTCCTTAAGTGCTTCTCACAGATCATGGGTTGTCTCATGATTTTCAAAGACACTGGTTAGATCATCCTCCATATGGATCAATATGAAGGTTTTGATCTTCTTATAATTTCTCTCTCGCACTACTCCTTTACTTTCTCGTTGGCCTTCTTTTATTTATTTGTGGCGTCCTCATAAAGCTTGTCGATGTAGTCATTCAAGTTTTCATGGATCAACTCATACCTAACTTTTCTACTCCATGTCATAGTTAACACCATTAAGGCACTTCATCCTTGTCATTTCACCATTAATTGTCTTTGAAGTCATTCTTGTTTGTATGATGTTTTATCAAATATTCGGTTAGGTACTAGTATTCAATTTACAACAATGATGAAATTGAAAGTGATTGAATATTATATATATCTATATACATATACATACAAATATATATATATATATATATAGATATATACTTATATATATATAAATATATATATATATATATATATATATAGTATCAAAATATATACTATCCCAAAATAAGATTTAACTAACTTTAAAAGAATTAATCTTAATTAAAATTTTCCTTTAAGTAATCTTCAAAAATATCCATAATAAATTTTTTAAAAAATATTTTCTTAAAGTAAGATATCATTTAAATAGATTTCATAAAAATAACTTAAAGTAATTTATGAAAAATAAAAAATCCTTGATTAATTTACATAAATATTCTTAAAAAAGTAAAATATTTCTGAAAAATGAAATATTCAAATAATTTTCGAAAAATAAACTTGAATAAAAAATTTAAATATTTCCGGAAAATTTCCATCAAATAATTTTCAGAAAATGATTTTAAAGAAATTTAAAATATTTCCGAAATATCATATTTAAATAATTTTCGAAAATAAAATGTCCTTAAATAATTTCCAAACTTAAAATTTCTTTAAATAATTTGTAAAATAGACTTGATAAAATTTTAAATAATTTCAAAAATTCTTTGAAATAAATTTTCAGAAAATGGCCTTAAATAGAATTTAAAATAATTTCCGAAAATTAAATATTTAAATAATGTTCGAAATTGAACTTAAACAAAATGTAAAAATGATTTCCCAAAAAAATTCTTTAAATAATTTTCAGAAAATGACCTTAAATAAAATTTAAAATATTTTTTATAAAATAGAATAAATAATATTCGAAAATGTTTTTTAAATTGCATAAAAGAGAAATTATTTAAATAAAATTTTTAATTTAAAAAATCCAGATAATAAAAATTTCAAACATAAAAAAAAAAGCAGAAAAAGATTAATGGGCTATAACTCCAATGGGCCTTCAAAATGGATGAGATAAAATAATTTCAAAATGGATGGTAGAGATTAAAATACAGAATAACGACTTACATTAAATCAGATCAAATTAAAAAAAAATATGGACGTCATGGATTGAAAGTGAATAACTTAAAAATGAACGACTGAGATTATAATCAAAAGTGAACGACTAGAATTAAAAGTCGCTTGTTATGAGAAATGGACAACACAAATTAAAACATATATGAGATGAATGGCACATATCAAAAGCAGATCAACTTACAAATGGACGGCTCAGATAAAAGAATGAAAATGAATATATGAAATTATAAAACATATAAGTTATAAGATCGAACGTTTCATATTAAAATAAATCAAGTTATTAAACAATGAATGTAATACACTACAATTTTTAATTTAAAAAATCAGATAATAAAAATTTCAAACATTCAAAAAAAGATCAGAAAAAGATTAATGGGCTATAACTCCAATGGGCCTTCATAAGAAAAGTGGCCCAGATTAGAATGGTTTCAAAATGGATGAGATAAAATAGTTTCAAAATGGATGGTAGAGATTAAAGCACAGAAGAACGACTTAGATTAAATCAAATCAAACTATAAAAATATGAACGTCATAGATTGAAAGTGAATAACTTAAAAAATGAACGATTGAGATTATAATCAAAAGTGAACGACTAGGATTAAAAGTCGCAAGTTATGAGAAATCGACGACACAAATTAAAACATATATGAGATGAATGGTGCATATCAAAAGCATATCAACTTACAAATGGACGACCGATATAAGAGAGTGAAAATGAATATATGAAAATATAAAACATATAAGTTATAAGATCGAACAGTTCATATTAAAATAGATCAAGTTATTAAACAATTAATGTAACAAATTAAAATTGATCAACTTAAAAATACAAGCATGAGATGAATACAAATAAAGTGAATGATTGGGATTAAAAAACATATAACTTATCAAGGGAACAATCCAGATTAAAAACAAAAATTATGAATGGTTGCGATTAAAATAGATCAACTTAAAAGTGAACGGCTCAGATCAAATATGAGAAAATGAACGACAATGTTTTAAAACTTAAATCATATCCAAATCTATGATAGAGGTCAAATGAACTAAAAAATCTGGCGGACGAAGGAAGATGCTACAGTTAAAAAACATTGTTCGTCTTCCTCCAATAGATGTGTAAGTCCCCCAAATTCTAAATTTGAAGAATGCCTCATAACCAATTTAAATCGAGAATCCAAATTTAATTGGCCAAAATCTCAAATAAAAACCACCATATCTTTATTTCCTTCTTTTCTCTCCTCCTCATGATTACCCTAGCCGGCTCTAGTTTCTCTCTTTTTCTTGTCTTCTCTCATTCAAGGAAGAAAAGAATCCTAAAGGAGAAGGTGAAGATGAATCAAAGACTGGAGAGCAAAGCCAAGGGAAGGATCATCGTGGACGAACGCAAGAATAAATTGAGGACGAACGGGACAACGAACTTATGAGCTAATAGGTATATAAATAGGCGGATCCCTCTAGATAGGAGTTTTATTGATAGATTATTGCATGTTAAGTTGTTCTAGATGTTATGAATTGATTAGCATGATGTTCGCATACTCTAGCACTATTGTTAAACCCAAGTGGATGATATGTTATGCCATAGAATTATCTAGTAATCCAATATGATTAGATTGATTTAGAGAAGATTGATTTATGAAGGAATTTATATGATGATGATATGTCTTGAACCCTTGGTTCTATGCTTCATGATAGATTTAGGATGTTCATGACATGGAAAATGTTATTATCCTCATATGATGTGGATTGATTTATAGATCGATTATGATATGATTGTAAGATATATATAATGTATTCTTATGGCCAAAAACTATAGAAAACATAGCTTTACGAATCCCCATATGATGATATGCATATAAGAAAGAACCCTGAAATATTCGGGAGAAGAAAAGGGGTGAAATTCGCCCAAGAAGCCTCGGTCACGACCATGACGAGCATGTCACGGGCTGTGATAGAGGCAGATGAAGAACTCACCCTTCGGTCACGATCGTGACTGGCATGTCACAGGCCATGACATTAATGAGTAGGAAAATTCTCTTTCGATCACGATCGTGATCAACTGATCACGGGCTGTGACTTTAGATGTAGAAAGTTTTACCTTCGGTCATGATCGTTAAGATTTCATCGCGGGCCGTGACGTCGAGTCATGAGCGTAGGTCACAAACCGTGACCAACTAGGAAAGTGATTTTCAGTCACGACCGTGAGTAATCCATCACGGATTGTGACGCGGGGTCATGAACATATGTCACGAACCGTGAAATTTGAAGGGAGAACATGTCTTCGGTCATGGCTATGATGATTACTTCACGGATCGTGATGTAAACGAGAAAAAGATAACCCTTCGGTCACAGCAGTGACATATTTGTCACGGACCGTGACCATGCCACCTGAAGACCTCGGTCACGGTCGTGATAAGTTTGTCACGGGTTGTGACCCTGATGAATGAGATGTTGACCGCTCGGTTACGACCGTGAACAAGTCTTCACGGGTAGTGACAAGACAGTCACGGGTCATAAAAGAGCTGTCACGGGCTGATCGCTATCTTCCAAATTTATTTTTATGTCGAATACTTCCTATTCTAATAGTAGATGCTGTGAAATTCTTTTGTAACAATAGGGATTTAATATGTGGACAAGATAAAATGGTCAATCATCCACACAAAATTAATGATGAAGCCGTCATGCATTGAATGATTGGGAGCGACAATGTTTATGATGATGAGGGATTGATAGATCAACTGCTACTTAGTTCTTGTTGCCTGACCTTCTTCTCTCCTTGCAACAAATGGATTTCTCGAGCATCTTTTTCGATTGTGGCTTGTGCACCCCGACTGACCTATTGGTGAATCATCTAAAGACTCATGAGTCATTCAAAGTCACAACAAAGTAACCTTCAAAGTCACCTCAAAGTCACTAATGAGATAAGAAGAACTTAAGAAGATAACAATGAAAGTAAAGTTATGTAAAGAAAGATGATAAACTAAAGATAATGAAAAAAAAGTAAAGAAAGAAAGCAAGATATGAAAAAAATGATATATGTAAGAAAGTACAAATATTTATAATGCTTTATAATGACCCTAATGTTATGATTACTAATGACAATATGATTTAAGTTTCATGCTTTTATTCCATCATAAAAAATATCTTTCTATTGTGCCTTACATATCTGAGCTTCATAGCTCATGGTGAATTTATTTTTTCCCTGCTTTGGATCCTGCAGGTCAGTGATCTAAAATGTCTAGTGGTGCATGCGACGATAGATGTTCGTGATGATGATGTTGTTTGCACATGAGTAGTAGTCCTAAGTCAAGTTGTCTCTAGATTATTTTCTTTCCAAATGATGTAATAGTTACTTTTGTGACAATTTATGTTATGTAAGACTTCCGCAATTATTTTATGTTATGGAAATAATTATAAAAGTTTTTTATTATTCCGCATTTAGTTGACCAGTCTTAGTGTCCACCTTAAAGTCAAGTTTAAGTATGATGTGTAGCGTCCCCGGGAGGATATTTTTCCATGTGGCGGGATGTGCTTTTGAGGACATTACAAGATGTGTACTAAAAGACGAAGGAAAAGCATAGAAAATAGGGGCATGGCAGAGATTTTGTTCATTCATCACGGGGATCATTCGGGTGTCGTGTTTCTGGTTGCCAACTATTCGTGGTAGACGACGAGGGCAGACGACAATTTCTTGGTGCTTGGATGGCGCGTTGGATGACGTTGCCAGCGCGAAGAAGGGATGAGATGAAAAAAATTGCAGAAGGAACAAATCGTTTGATGGAGCTCCGACGGTCTTCTAGATGTGCGTTATGATACCAATGAACGAAGAAGATAAAAGAGTGATAACAATGACTTCTTCTGCCCAATTGGCTTCTTCTGCTCAATGTCATGAGCTTTTATAGCGCATGTATAGCCAAAGAGTCCACACTTATTGCGACATTACCGTGTCTTTCGCAACTTTCGCCTACGCCCACGTCGTCCCACGAGATCAGAATTGTTGGAGCGTATTTTTTTGGCTCCAACATAATGAGCGACGCATTTGCTCGTTTGATGACCATATTGGTCATCGAACTAATATAGCCGATCGATCATAAAAAAAAATTAAAAGTTGAGTTATAAAATTTAGTTTAGTGTTCAAATTAGAATTAAAAAAAATGAGGTTGGGTGATCGTTTTGAAATTTAGATGTGGCCAATATAAACAAACTTTTTTTAACCGCAAGCAAAATAAATCGGATGACGATGAGAATTAAGTTCGAGATTCTTGATGCACGAAGGATATATCTCTAACTTGACATTCTTGTTCTCATTTATTACACCAGGGGATTTTTCAAATATCCCTTTCCAACCAGCTAAAAGTCGTCAGCTCACACGCAAAGAAAATGTTGAAACACCAAAGAATGAATTATTAAATTGTTAATCAATTCTGTTAGTGACTCGTCAGGAGAATGTTAAATTGTTAATCAATTTCTCCACACTACCATTTTAACATCAAAGTATGAATTATTATCTTCCTTTGGAAAGGCCACCCCAAACAAGTACCTTTGATGATTGCCACTTAAAATATTATATTATTGTCACTCAATTTTCATCAACATGTTTATTCTTGACTAATAAAATCACAACACAGGCATCCTTCTATATAATCTTTTGCTCTTTCATTTCATCATTAGAAGCTCAAATATGCATCATTATAATTACTATTATTGGCAATTGGATTCAAGACAAGAAGAATCAGAAGCTCGTCAAATCCAAGGCAAACCCTCCCACAGATATATATGCAGTGGTACTTCACCATCCTCTACCATATATTTATGCAGTACAAACTTGGAAAAACAGGAAATTTATTAACTAAAAATATCATAGCCACAAAAAATTCGAAAAAGAAATCCTACCACTTGCTTTATCTTTATCTTTATCTTTATACGCTTATGTGTGAGTATATATATGCCCGGGAATATGACGGGTATATCGTAACATTGTAACGGAAGCGTTACAACAAACCAACGTGAGCACTTTTCCCAATCAAATAAAAATCTCTTTTTTATGTTGTCTCTGGGCGTCCCGTCGTTTCCGCGCTTCCGCCTCTGCGACGACTTCCTCGGGCTGCTCCGCGCAAGTCCGCCGCCGCCAGAGGCGGCGGAAGCGTGGTTTCCGGAGGGGAAGCTAACGCCGGCGTGCCCGAGGCCCCGGAGGATCATTCTCGTCCGTCACGGCCAGAGCGAGGGGAACGTGGACGAGAGCGTCTACGCCCGCGTCCCGGACCCCAAGATCGGCCTCACCACCAAGGGGTGGCGAGACGCCGAGGCATGCGGACGCCGGATAAGGGAGCTCGTCTCCGGAGACGGCGTCGACGATTGGAAGGTCTACTTCTATGTTTCCCCCTACCGCCGGACCCTCGAAACGCTCCAGGGCCTCGGGAAGGCCTTCGACCTTTCCAGGATCGCCGGCGTTAGGGAGGAGCCGAGGCTCCGGGAGCAGGATTTCGGTGCGTCTCCCTTGTTCGTTGCTTTTCCTGAATAAAAAAAAATCTTGCTTCTTACTCCTGTTCTTTATGTAGGAATCCTTCGTGTATTTGCTGAAATGTAGGATATTTAAACGTTGATTTAACAAGTTGCATGCCTCAATTGGGTTACATAGGAATGCTTAGGTCTTCAGTTTCAAAATTTCAAATTTGGGCCGTTAATAGCTTGAGAGTTTTTGTAGGTGCAGTTCTCTAGTTCTGCAAATAATTTCCCCATCTTTTACTTTTATCTGCCTTTAGCTATGTATTCGTATTTATTAATTTGATTCACTTGCATTTTTGTTGGTTAACTTACTCAATAAGACTGCTTTGTATCTAATTCTAACTTTGAGATTATAGTTGCAAATTTTAAATGATGCAGGTAAGCTACAATAAGTAATCTTTTAGAAATTTTTAGTTTTTTAGGCAAATTTGGAACACGGATGAACGATTAACCACGGGCACTCTCCATTATGGCTTGTATATATTTAGGAGATTGATTTGATATGACTTTTGCTTCACAGCTGATTTTGTTGATAAAAGGATGAAAATGATAGGATGCACACTGAACTACACATTAAGCGAGTCTAAAGTCGTTGCTTTAGCGATTTAAGTTAGAATATATGAATGCTCATTGTTAGCTGTTATTCATCTAATTTCACCCTCTTTCTTGTTCGCATGCATGAGAAAACAGGGAATTTTCAGGACAAGGAAAAAATGCAAGTTGAGAAGGAAGTTCGTCAGCGCTATGGTCGTTTCTTCTACAGGTTTCCCAATGGGGAATCAGCTGCTGATGTTTACGACCGAATAACAGGTCTGTCACCGAATTTGTCAAAAGTGTTATATGTATGGTTTGGCAAGTTACTCTTTGCTCTGTTACTGAATTTTTCCTGAGCCGTGTAACTTCATATTTATGTAATGTTTCTGCTACAGGATTTAGGGAGACACTTACGGAAGATATTAATGTGAACTGCTTTCAACCGTTCGGTAAACGATCGGCAAACATGAACCTAGTAATTGTGTCACATGGCCTGACATTGCGTGTTTTCTTGATGAGATGGTATAAGTGGACTGTGGAGCAGTTTGAGGGCCTTCATAATTTTGAAAATGGAGGAATGGTAGTTATGCAAACTGGATTTGGAGGGAGGTAACAATTAGTTTTTGAATATAAGCAATATGTCACTTGTTGCCTTTTTAATCATCCTTTGCAGCTCTTTGTTCTCTTAAAATAATTACAAGACTATGAAAAAGACGGCTTTTGCAGTAAAATGGTTTTAAGTTGATGCATCATACTCAGGAAAAACTCTGCCTGATTTTGCATGAATATATGCTCATCATTCCAGATCAACGTCATAGTGTTTTTTTTTTGAGAAGGAAAGTGATTATCTATTATGATAAGAAGCTGAAATGTCAAGATACAAAAAATCCCGGAGACCCGGAGGGGGGTCGTCCTCCCAAAAAGCATCCGTAGACGCATTCCGACCATGGTTTGCCAAAAAGTCTGCAGCACTATTGGCTTCCCGATATATATGTTTACATTCAAAGTGTTCAAAAAATTGGATATCATCCCATATGTTCCTCGAAATATTTAAAACATCATAGTGTGAAAAGCAAGCATTAGAGGTGTTTATATATTTAGGGAAGTTTAGTTGATGAGCATTCTAAGAAATACTATATTGTTCCTGCAGACATTGTCGCCTCTTAAGTCTGTAGCTCTTATGCATCGCAAAGTTCTGTGCACAAAGTTACACTTAGAAATGAAGTCTCTGGTTTTCCTATGGTCTATTCATAAGTCATGAAATCACTGAACTATTTGCAGAAATATGTTGTTTACTCATGACCACAGAGATTTTTACATTTAGGCTAACACTCAACCATTGAACAATGTAAATTTCAATGATTAAGCTATTCCATTTTCTAAAGTAACCTAATCATCATCAACTATGCTTTCCTATATAGTATATACATTAAGATTTAACATCTACTCTTATAAGATCTTTGAAATTCAAGTATTAATAGGTTTTTCATATTTCAGTTTGCATATTCTCTTGTTAGGGTAGTTCATGATTTTTTTTTTCTGAAAGGTGTAGTTCGTGATTTAGGTATTCATGATTCAAGTTTGTATCTATATTCTTGGATATGTTTCATGTTTTTTCCATTTTAATATCTTGTCTCCAGATAATCCTATCAGCTTTGCCTTTTCATGAATTTACCCTCTAAAAAAATCCTCATCTATACCCTCTCAAAGAAAAATCCTCATATATATACATATGGACTCATTATTGACTTCCAATATGCTCTGTGATACCTGTATTTCTATGACTTCTCATCTTTCTCTTATTTTCTACCCTGATTTCTCGAGCATTTACAGTATTTGATGGTGCAGCTTGCTGCTAATTGCATGTCATGTAACATAAGCACAATTCTATTAGTATATAAATTTATCTTAAACGGTACAAAAATAATTTTGCTGATAAAAGTCAAAGATTCATGTTCACATCCTCAGAATTGCCTGTGCACCTATTTCATTTATCTGTCTTATGCAACACAATAGCTTACCTTCTTATCTCGTATACCAAATTTGAATATGTTCAAGGTAACATCTAGCTCATTTTATATCGTTATGTTTTCTGCAACAGGTATAGCCTACTAATGCATCATACTGTTGACGAACTGCGTGCATTGGGTCTTACAGAAGCCATGTTAAAAGATCAAATGTGGTAATGCTACTGGCCTTATCAAAAGCTTATTGCTAGTTAAGTTTGTACTGGGACGGGATGATTTCTGCTTGATTTACTACAGATGAGTCACTGCTTGATGTTTCTCCTTTTGTTTTCTCTTTCATTTCTTACCACAGGCAAAAGATGGCACAAATTGGTGACGTGAATTATGATTTTATGACAAAAGATTCTTCATTTTTCACGCATCTTGATGAAGTACAATTGCAAGAGGAAATATCCATGGTTCATTAAGTTTCAGTATGGAAGTTAATGAATCTGGAGAAACATCTATTATCTTTCCCTAAAGCTAAAAGTTCCCCGGCAAATGTACAGTATATTAAGTTACAAGTTCTAATTTTTTTTTGTAAACTATATGAGCATAGTCTTGTATAGATATTTGCTTTATGAAGTTTTTGAATGTAATTATTTGTCGTTTGTTTTTGCTATGGTTTATGATGGAGACTTATCTTCGATCATCCAAATGAAACAGAGATAAAGAGATCCAATTTTGTAATTTATTCAAAGATAAATGGCATGATGAACATTATTGATGTAAATTTTCTGCATTAATTAATGATTGTTCTTGTATTTAGTTATATCCTTCTTGTGCTCTGTTCTCTTAAATGTCCATACACTAAGGCATCTCCCCTGAAGTCATTAGTTGCTGTTTTGGAATTCTCTCACCTATCGGTTTTATCCAGTGTATTCATATTTCTTATGTTTGCATCAGTATATCTGACATGTTTTGCCATGGAAATTGTTGTAGCAATATATATGGAGCTCAAACTCTAGCAAATGTATATGCACGCTTGGTTCTGTATTTAGAAGTAGTATGGTACTATTTCTAGGAACATATGCATTTTCTGCTGCTTTTCTTCTAGGCACTCAAATTTTGTCATGTTTATTTTTATGGTCAATAAAGTTCTAGAAACAGTTTACTGTTCTTTTTCAAAATGGAAGATGCATTTTGACTTGTAACCAAACATATCTACCATCCATGCACGCAGCACGATTTTCATGGCAAAAGTTCAGCAGTTTTCAATGTCTTTCTTTGTTCTAGATGATGCATCAATATAGCCTTGGCATTAGTCAAGGTCTTGCTAGCTTTGAATTCCCTAATTATTGACTGTGATCTCATCCAAATCTTGCCTATCTTTCCCTCTAAAGTTTCTTTCTGAACGTGCATGCTGGCTAACCTGTAATCACACATTATTTTCCCTTTAACCAAGACATTTATCAGGTCTCTCTCAATGTCACTTTCCATCGTAGAAAGTTTCAAACTTTTAAGAAAAAAAAGAGACAAGTTAACAAACACTTTACACTTGGTTAAAAACATGACTTGTCAAAATTTTCATAATTAACTGCGTCTTATTGATACTGGATGTGGATTGTTAGTCATTCTGGTATATATAATAGATTTGAATAAAAGAGAAATATGTTTAATTGAATGGATGATTTGTGGAAGTAGGAGTACTACAGTTGGAACCTCCAATTAGGTGCATGCATGAACATGAGGTACATGCAGAAACCACAGGCAAACCTTTTTTGGATGTTAAAAAGGCACAAGTCAGTTCAAGTGCTTGACCTGTCAATGCTCTAAGGAAACTTTACCCTACACATGATATACACATTGAACCAAGACATAGTTATCAGCTATAAAAATTGGCAAGCTCTTGTGCATAACTAATAGTCTGACTTGTAGGTATATTTATTCATTTTAGTTCTCTACAAATAAAGGTCTTTCTGGTACTCAATATATAAAGGTTTTGATATGGTAATATAACAGAACCGATTTCTCATGCATGCACACATGGTAACATGCTTATATGCACTTAACTGCCAAATAACTAGCAAACCACTCGATTGTATGAGAATTTTTATGAGAAAAATGTGCATGTAAAATCATATAAATATCTAAAGGACATGTAAAACAAATTCGCTGTAGCATTTCTGAATTATTTTTCATAGACAGTGAAATCACTATTTTAAACTAAAATTATTGTTACGTTTAGTTGTTTACACACTCATATACCTCTTTATATCTTATTTTTTTTTTATCATGGTTGAAGATATATTAGTATCCATAATTAATGATTTTAAAATTAAAGTTGTGATTAAACCTTTCAAATACGATCAAATTTTTGTCAAAGTTGATTATTTTAAGTAAGATTTTAGTTACATAGAAAATTTTCTTATTACAATACTATATAATGAACGTGATGTATACCATCTAATTAACAAATCCACCATAAGAGTAAAGGTAACATACCAAAAGAAGTAAAAATAAAATGTTTAACATTGTGTAGCACTGAATATATCTAAGGGTTTTCTTTTTCTTCTACTATCAATCTCCAACTATTTGCATGCATGGACGTGTTACCCTAATCAACGTATCGCATTCCCTGCCAAGTCTTGCAGCATCATGTTCCTGTATGGAATTAGGTTCTGCGTCTCCCAATCCAGAAGAGAAAACTGCACCTCCTCTCCTGCATCCTCCATGCGCTCTGACCTGTGCAGAAAGGACGGCGAGTGCTGTGACTTCGGAGCTGATGAGAAGGCCGCCAAGCCTGTGCTTTGATCCCCGGAGTGCTGCTGAAGGCCCAACGTTAACGACACGCCATTCCTGGTGCTGCTGCTGCTCTCGCTGCCATAGTGGTTGTAGGGGAAGCCCAAGTTGCTCATGACACCGGCACCTAAACCCTGATCAGCCATGGAGGTCTGCAGCCTTTGTTGCTGGTGCTCGTGATGGCTGCCATTTATGACGGAGGAGAGTGAGTCGGAGACGTCCACGTTGCTGAGGAGCTGCACTTGAGAGGGTTTCTGATCGAAGCTAGGATTACTGCTTTGCTGATCACGTCCGCTTGCTGCATGGCCGGAGGAGTGGCCGTCGACTGCTTCCATCTCCTTCAGCTCCTCCGTGTACATCTCCTCCACCATTGGCTTCCACAGCCTCACTCTGGCATTTATGAACCAGTTGGAAACCTGCAGCAACACACATTACAGTAATTAATGCAAGGTTTGGCATTCATGGTTCATGCCATGCCTCATGTGTGTTCTTGAGATTGGCTTTGAATTGTATGCTTTTAGCTTGCGAGAGTGAGTTTGTGATTAAAAGATCATTCTTGGAATAGTTATATTATTAAATTAGTGGACACGATGAATTAATAGAGAATTATGACTGTTACAGAAATTATTTTTTACCTGGCTTCTTGACAGTCCAGCTTGGCGTGCTAAGATATGTTTATCCATGTCAGTAGGATACCTGCATGATTGAACAAAAAAAGAAAAAAAAAATGAGAAAAAAAACTATAAACTAATGGAAAGTTGTATTTGTTTTAGTGGATTTTGGTAAAAAAAATCAAGATGGTACATACTCACTATTCCAATAACAATGAGGAATTAATTACAAGACTATTTAATATAGAGTTATAGCAATGTTAACTTTCAATATATCTGTAAAACTGATGATGATGATTTATATATGTATATAAGACTTTTGGAAATTTATATAGTTGAATGCACGAATTAATTATAATTAACTATAGGAGATGTAACTATGTAAGAACACATTAGTTAGAAAGAAAAATAAAGGAATATATATGTGTGTGTAGAAAATATAATACTTGTTGCACATGAGACACGAAATAAAAAACATAATTCTGCTCATGATTAAAAACTATGCCTACCAGAGGGATCACGAAACAGTAGAGAACCTTAATGCATGCAAAGAGACCAAGAGATCCGAGCCTTACGGGTGAAGGAAATGCTCGAAGAGCCAGGCGCGGAGCACGGAGACGGCGTGCTCGGGGAGGCCTCTCTGGGGGCGCCACGGATGGTGCTCCATCATCCCCTGCTGGAAGGCCTTCTGCCGCCTTATGTACTGGTCGAGCATCTTCAGCCTCGGCGTCTCGCCGGCCCTCGACGACGACGACGTCCCCGCAGCGGACGCAGGCGCGAGCGCGGGGTCCTTATCCCCAATGGCCTTCTTCACCGCACGTACTCGAGCCACGACGGCGTCCCTCAGGCACCTGAAGTGCTTGGACATGGCCTTCGACGCCAAGGCTGAGTAGACCCTCGCGGCGCCCTCCCCGGCCGTGGCCTCGAACGACTCCCGCACAACCTTCATCTGCTCACAGTACCTTCTGTATCTCTTGTCCACCTGCATGCATGCCGAGGACCGTAACAAATCACAGGTCACTATAATTAAGCTTTAACAGTTCATCTTTCATCTTTGCAGATGGATTATTGTTTCAACCTCATTGATATCATGGATATCATGTTTAATATCAGAAAAGAGGCCAAATTCTGACAGCATGGCAGAGCAAGGTGCCAAATTTATGATAGCACAGTATAATAAATAATAAATAATAAATAATGCAAAACTATGCATGATGGCAGTGTGTAGTACTGGTAGGAGTTCAGAATTGAGAGGGTGGTATCTGGTGGGTTCCATTAAATGTGGGGGGAGGGAGAGGTAGATGGCTATGAAAGGAAAGGAATAGAGGTTTCTAAAAGTAATTGAAGGATCCCAAACTGTCAATCTGTCTCTACTCCCTGGCACAGCACCATTTTGGATGGTAACTCAGTCCTCCATGCAGCTGCCTGCAGCCCCCACATTATTGGACCTCAGAGATCCCCCAAACCCCATGTCAATTATGTTCTTCATCAATTACTCTACTTTAATAATATTACCTGTTCAGAGTTCATACATTCAAAGTACTACTCCACTAGTTTCTTTTGTGTATAAAAAAAAAGCATTAGCTTCATCAAATAACTCAGACTCTATACTTCTAATTAATTGATAAAAAAAGGTATCTGGATGTATAATTTAGCACCGAATTGATTAAAACTAGAGAAAAAAAGGAGAGAAGAAGTAGTAGACCTCTTCGAGCATGTATAGCAGCTTGGCTTTTATCTTTTGGAGCTGTGACAGGTCCATAGAGCACAGAGACTGAGTCCAGACATCCTCCAGCTGAGGTGCTTTGCTGCTTGGCCTTTTCTTGATCTGCTCCTCTCCTAAACTACAGAACTCGTTCAGAAGCTCCTGCGCTGGCGTCAGGTACGTGGAGTACCGCAGCTGGAAGGGAAGCGAACGGAAGCGCATGCCTTCCTGCTCCACGAAGAACTGCTGCTGTACGTGGCGAGGGTTTGCTGCGTTCAAGTGCACGCCAGCGCCGATGATTGCGTCGGTTTGCTCCATTTTGGAGAGGGACAAGGAGAGGCCTCCGCTCTGGTCCAACTGCAGGGCTTCTGCGCCGTCCAAAAAGGCTTGGCCGAGGAAGCCTCTCATGGGGTGAGCAGTGCTGTTCTGGTGCCTGCCGGAAGGGATGCCTAGCAGGTTCATCCCGGCCTCCTGGATCTCCAAGCCATGCATCGAAGGCGCGCCGATCTCCGGCAAGAACTCGCCGAAAGCAGCCGACTGATGGGACATCATATGGGAGCGCTCGGATAACAATCTTTTGACACCTTTATCCTGTAATTGACAAGATTCACTGGTAAGTGACATCTGCATGATACATGTCACAGTGCATAAAGAACTCATATAATACGTTACCTACAGGTTTACTGTACTCCTTTAACAAACCAGATGCATGCTTCTAAACCATGAGACAAGTACATGAGGGTACCCTCTTAGGATACTAAGTGAGAGAAAAAAGGGACATGAAGAAGGGAGGATAATTCTATTGGTTAGAAAGATCCTTGGTCTCTGCAGGCTCTGCCATCTGCTCTTGATTACTTCCAACACTTAAAAATAGTATCCTCTCAGAAGTGGGAGCTCCTTTTCTTCTTCCCCCTCTGCCCTCTCTCTCTCACACACACACACACACATCTACCTTTGTACAGATGGGTTTCTGTTGGCCCTCTGGTTGTGATCAGAAGAAGACAGAGAGAGATAGGAGGGGGGATAGGGCCTTAAAGAGATTTGTGCCACTGCTGCTCTGTTTCTATTACTACTAGGAGTCAGCTGCTATACCACCACACATGACAGAGAAA
Organism: Pontederia paniculata; assembly: GCA_001647135.1. Taxonomy (NCBI): domain Eukaryota; kingdom Viridiplantae; phylum Streptophyta; class Magnoliopsida; order Commelinales; family Pontederiaceae; genus Pontederia; species Pontederia paniculata. The sequence continues at coordinate 18,175 of LTAE01009266.1, forward strand.
GAGAGAAGAGGAGAGAGAGAGAGGGGGGGAGAATGAGGATAGGTGTGGAGAGGAGGATGAGAGGGAGGAGAGAGAGAGAGAGAAAGAGAGAGGAAATGTGGTCCTTGGTGCCCAACTAATCCCCATTAAAGGTTGTATTAAAGGAGACTACAACCCCATGGGACCGCAGGTAGTACTGCTGCCCCTCATGGCCGACTCCATCCTCTCGCAGACTAATTCTTAATCTTTTGCCCTGTGGCCGATATTTTACTGTGCTCGCGTTTGCACTCGAAAACGTCGTTTTGTTCCTTAGCACCAAGTGGCATTAATTGCTGTGGTTTTATTTACCAGCAAGAAATTCATTGATTAATCTTTTTTTATGTTCCAATTAATCCAGTTTGCTTTTTTCTAATTCTAGTTTTCGATAGAATGGTGAACTTGAACATTTTATTTTCACCACTAGGAAGAATAGTAGATATTCAGACATAACAGATAGTTTCATGTATGAGCACAATCACTTGGAGTGTCTGTGACAGAATCATAAATGTTTGATGCCTAGTACTTTTTCAATTTTTTTTGAGCTTCTTATATACAAAATATTATTTAAAAAATACTTTTTAAGCTAATATTATATTTTTCAAACACGGGGGCAAAACCCTGAATCTGTTTTAAAGACATCTACAACTTTTCATATTATTATTTAAGATACACACATTATATATATATATATATATATATATATATATATATAT
>LTAE01009266.1:24518-35205 GCA_001647135.1 Pontederia paniculata
TAGTTAAGCTCGATGCCTCAGAAGATCGAGATTGGGCCCTCTTTGGTGGTCCATGGACCCTTATGGGACATTACCTCTCAGTGCGAGAATGGACTACGGACTTTTCGGCCATGGGAAGCAAAAATCAGCAAGGTAGCGACCTAGGTACGCATTCTTTAAATGCCTATTGAGTTGCAGAACAGAACCCTCCTACGTAGGATTGGCTTCGGGCTTGGGCGTCTCCTCCGAATCGATCGTTTCTCTGAGAGCGGTGCAAGAGGTAATTTTGCTAGACTCTGTGCTGAACTTGACATGGATGAACCAGTCACCACCACCATTGAAGTGAGAGGCCGAGTTTTCAAGATAGAATATGCAAGGCTAGGCATTCTCTATTTCCACTGTGGGAGAGTTGGTCATGATTGGGATCGCTGCCACCTGCGCAAGTAGGTACTGGCGAACGTCGACGGACACATACTGCGGGAAGGAGATAACTCAACGGTTGCATGCAAATCGCCAGAGGAGGAAGACGCGTACAACCCTTGGCTCCATGTCCAACGGAAAAAGTGGCCTAACAAGACACCACAACCGAGGCAGAGACCCAACAAATCCATCACAGAGGAGCATATACTCACACAGAACCCCATCGGAGGTCAAATCACCCTTCCCAACATAAAAAGTTGGACAACCAAAAGAGGTCCTCGTACACTCCGAAATCCCCGTCTGACATAATGATATCAATTGCATTAATGATGCCCTCAAACGACACTACCAGAGATGCTTCTGCTGCTGCCAACAACAACTTTTCTCAAGATCACCTCAGCATGGCTGCAAAGTCCAATGGATGCACCCATAATAGTTTACCTGTCACCAAGGGCAGAGGCAAGAATTTTTGGAGTGGGTTCACTTTTTATACTAATTAATTAAATAAAAAATTAAGTTAATATTTAAAATTAAAATTTTGAGAAAATTATTTTGGTATTGAAAAAGATTTTATAAATACATATGTGTTATTTATTTTTTCTAAGAACAATTGGAAGATTAATAAATCAAAGTTTTTGTTCACTTATTTTACTTTGGAAATATATAATTAGGTGGTTTTTGTATAATATTTTACATATATATAGTTAACTAGAAAATATATTCTATATTCAGTTCTATGAATCAATAAAAGATAAATTTAGAACTTAAGAAGAAAATGATATTGTCTTCAAGAATATGCAAAATAATAAACATTATTTAATTATGTTAAGATCTTACATGAATACTTGCACAATTATTTTTTTATATAATCATGCATACAAATTAAGAAATTAAATGAATAACATAATATTATACATGGTTTAAAGTTTAAAAAAATAAATATATGTTTAATAAAATAATGTAAAATTAAATAAATTAAAAATAAAAATATATGACTAAAAAAATTAATACTTGACTAAAAGAGAGATGTTGAATTGATTATATGAAAAATATGTAAAAAATATTACACAACATTAATGATTTCGAAATTTATTAAAAAATAAAATGACAATTAATAAGATAAAGAAGACATGATCTATAGAAATTATATATTCATATAATGCAATAAGGGAAGAAAATATAAAAATAAATAAAGAAGACATGAAGAGAAGAGGGGGGATGGGTGGAAATATGTAAAATACATGACTAAAAAATTAAATAAAATAATGTAAAATTAAATAAATTAAAAATAAAAATATATGACTAAAAACTTTAATACTTCACTAAAAGAGAGATGATGAATTGATTATGTGAAAAATAAGTAAAAAATATTATGCATCATTAATGATTTCGAAATTTATTAAAAAATAAAATGCCAATTAATAAGATAAAGAAGACATGATATATAGAAATTATATATTCATATAATGCAATAAGGGAAGAAAATATAAAAATAAATAAAGAAGACATGAAGAGAAGAGGTGGAAATATGTAAAATACATGTAAAAGGTTTACTACTATACTATATTTATCCTAAGTTCCTGTGCCTGCAAGTACAAGCACATGAACCCATATGGCTCCGCCCTTGCTTGTCACAACGGAAATAACCTATGACAAGGCACGTGCCGATTCCCCAACACCACGTGAGGGAACTATTGGTGGAGCAGGAGAGAATACCAGAACAATGTGCAATGCAATTGTAGAGCCGCCTGAAGTGACTTATGTGGATGCATGGGATTATCCTCACCCAGTACCAAGTCATTCCACGCATGGGTCTGGCTTAACACGAGCCACAATAGCAAATGATATGGGCTGCAACTCGATGCAACTAATGGAAAGGGACAGGACGCGATGTCCCAATACACCTGCTTGACCAGCTCTGTTTGTGCCAGGTTGCTCACACACAATCCAAACCACCATCATGCGTCTCCTATCATGGAATTGTCATGGTGCAGGCAGCGGCTCCTTCCTACGCACCATCCGGGAATATATCCGCCAAGAATGTCCTGAAGCCATCATCATTCTTGAACCTCGCATAAGCGGTAGGAACGCTGATAAAGTATGTAAACGACTCAAAGGATTTACCTACCATCGTATCGAAGCTACGGGTTTTGCCAAAGGCATTTGGCTCCTTTGACAACAAAACTCACTGAACATCCAAATTATCAACCAGCACGAGCAGGCTCTTCATTGCCATATATCAGCTGGGGTATTAACTTGGCATCTTACACCAATCTACGACAGCCCTCAACCCTCTTGACACCAAGATCTTTGGTGCACCCTGAGGAACTTATTAACGATCACTGAAGGACATCCGTGGCTGCTCATAGGTGATTTCAATGAGGTCATGGATCCTTTGGAGAAGCTAGGAGGCCAACCAATCAACTACGCCTCAGTAGCAAGATTCCAATAAACACTCAACGATTGCAGTCTCATTGATCTTGGATCGTCTGGGCCATGTTTTACTTGGAGAGGCAACACAAGAAATGGTGTGCAAGTCCAGGAAATGCTAGACAGATCCCTCTGTAATTCAACATGGAGGACTCCTTTCCCAGACACTTTAGTTAAAGTCCTTCCATTAGTAAAATCTGATCACCACCCATTACTCCTTTTCTACCTCATGTCGGCTAACAACAACTAGAAGAAGGCCTTTCCGCTATGTAGCAGCATGGCACTCACATGATAGCTTCCCGTCTATCTTGAGTGCATCATGGAATTCTGACTTGTCTCTTCCTAACAACCTCTTTAAGTGTCAAACAATTCTGCAGGAATGGAAGAAATCAACATTCGGGAATATAACAAAAAGGAAGCGGGACCTCATGGCCCGACTTGGAGGAGTTCAAAAAGCCTTACACCATTGCTCGACTAACCACCTCAAGAACCTAGAAGCTTCTCTAACCAGGGATCTTGAACTTGCTTTAACACAAGAAGAGATCCTCTGGTACCAGAAATCAAGGTGCGAATGGGTGAAATATGGCGACCGCAATTCTTTCACACCACTGCCATTATTAAGCGAAGAAGGATCCACATTCGATCACTCATTAACTCAAAAGGAATCTGGGTTGAAGAAGAAGAATCTCTAAAGTCGATGGCAATTCATCACTTCAAACTTCTCTATACTGATGATCAACCATCGCAGGGTCGAGCATTGGAACATGTCTTCCCTGTTCTCAGCCAGAATCTCCTAACTTCCCTCAACCGTACGGTTACAAAAGACGAAGTTAAGGCTGCCATATTCAGCATGGCTCCCTACAAAGCGCCTGGTCCAGATGGATTCCAACCCATTTTCTATCAACACAATTGGAATGTCGTTGGGGACTCAATGTTCAACTTCGCAAAGGATATTTTTTACGCCAAGGAATCAATCGAAATGTCCAACATTAACACGCATCTGGTCTTGATCTCCAAGATGGAACACCCAGAATATCTACACGATCTAAGGCCAATCAAGCCTATGTAATACATCATACAAACTTATCACTAAGATGCTGACGCTCAGACTAAAGACTATTATTCCTGAGCTAATCAGTCCGCACCAAGTAAGTTTTGTGCCTAGCCGTAGTATCCATGAAAATATCGTCATCGCACAAGAAATGATGCACACAATGAACCACATGCGAGGCCGCAAGCAATTCTTTACCATTGAAGTGGATTTAGAGAAGGCTTACGATCGGCTTAACTGGAAATTCATTATGGACACTCTTGATGCAGTAGGGGTACCACAAAACATTCGCAAGCTCATCATGTCATGCATCACCTCGGCATCCATTCAAGTGCTTTGGAATGGCACCGAGACGGACCTATTCAGCATGCAACGGGGAATTCGGCAAGGGTGTCCCCTCTCACCCTACATATTCGTTCTATGCATGGAACGCCTTTCACATCTAATATCTACATCGGTCTCAAATGAAGAATGGCGACCCATGCGTGCAGGTTCCAATGGCCCATTCATCTCACATATCTTTTTCGCTGATGATGTCCTTCTCTTTGTAGAGGCAAGTCTTGATCAAATCTTCACCATCAAGTGAATCTTGGAAACCTTCTCAGAAACATCTGGCGAGAAAGTGAACCAAAGGAAAATGTCTATCTTCTTATCCAGATATGTGCCCCGACATACCAAGGAGAGCATCCTACTTGCATGCGGCTTCAAGGAGGTAACTGAAGTAGGGAGGTACCTCGGTGTTCCCATAGTTCATGGGTGTGTCCGTAAGGAGCACTTCCAACAAATCATTAGCAAAGTCCGCTCCAGAATTATTGGGTGGGCAGCCTCCACTCTATCGATGGCATGAAGAATTACACTTGCTCAATCTGTCATCCAGTCAATACCCACCCACCTCATGCACACTATGGCCCTCCCAAAAGGTGTCGGACAGGAGATCGACAGGCTATGCAGAGCTTTCCTCTGGGGACACCTCCCAGAAACGTGCAAACTACATATGATAGCATGGAAATCCTTAGTGCAACCAAAAGAGCGAGGGGGACTAGGACTAAGGGATATAGAACTCTTCAACAAAGCACTTATTGGAAAGCTTGGATGGGGGCTATTTTCAAAACCAGCAGACCTCTGAGTTCAAGTTTTTAGGAGCAAGTACTCATCATGAGTAGGCACTGGTACCACCATCACAACGCTTGCAACTGATTCATGGCTATGGAAGGCAATACAACGACCATGGAACCCTCTTGCACAACATGTGCGCTGGCATCTTGGAAGAGGCAGTTCAATAAGGTTCTATATAGATTTGTGGCATCCAATAGGCGCAACGCTGGAATCTAGATGCCATCGCCCACTAGAGGAAAACCAAAGATTTGTATCAGTGTCTGAACTGGTTCGAGATGATGGCACATGGGACCTACCTCTCCTCAGTCGATTTCTAAGCACTCAAGACATGGAGTTAATCACATACATTACCCCTCCAACAACTCAAGATGACGATGTCAAGTTCTACTGGTACCTTGAAGCTTCAGGTCAATACAACAGAGGTTTAGCTTACAACGCTCTAGCAGGAATCAATTGGGCTCCAAGACACCCCATCTGGAAGCTCATTTGAAGCTGGAAGGGTCCCCAAAGAATCAAGGTCTTTATGTGGCTTGCAGCTCATGATCGTCTAACTATAAACGAGCAACGATTCAAGAAGAATTTGACAACAGACAATGTCTGCTCCAGATGCTCTGCCACCATGGAAACGATTATGCACATCCTCAGGGACTTGCCCCATGCCAGAATGTTGTCGTCAAGTTTAATTCCAGCACAACTTCAACGAGGCTTCAATGAGGCACCCCTCCATCAGTGGTTAATCGCTAATCTCCAGGGAAAGAACCTGCCACAAGACACCCTTACATGGCCAACAGTCTTTGGCACAACGTGTTGGATGCTATGGAAGTGGAGGAATACTACAATCTTTGACCCGAGCACCCCTTTGCCACCTAAGCCACTAGAAATCATCTTAAATGCAGCTTCATCATTCACATTATCTAAAACATGGTCGCAAAAAGCTCCGTGCTCCAGACCCTCCCTTGAATGTTTAGATGGTCTCCCCCTTAAAGCGATTTGATCAAATGTAATACGGACAACACCTTTTCAGGCCAGAGCACAACCTAAGAAGGAGTGGGTTGCATCCTCCGAGATCATAAAGGGAACTGGATTGAAGGCTTCACTAGCCGCATTGAAGCGGCAATAACAACGGAGGCCGAGCTTAAAGCAATAGGCCTAGCTGCCGATTTCATCTGGTCTAAAGGGTTCAAGCGTGTCAATTTTGAAACAGACTCCCAGGAAGCAGTAAATATTCTAAACATCACAATGATAGTTGGCCCACATATGCAACCGATAGCCTCAAGAATCAAGTGAGCAATGACTCGATTTAGTGCTGTCTCAATATCTCATATCTATCGCGAGTGCAACTCCTGCACGGACTGGCTTGCCTATCATGCTCCTCAATCGGCTGGCATATATGAACTCTCATTCCCTCCCATACGCTTAGGTCGTTACCTGTTTGGAGATATCCTACGGGTCACCATACCCTGCTTTAGTTTTTAATTTATATTTGCTGTACCAAGGCTTTGCCTTCCTTTATTTACTGAAAAAAGTCTCCTTTATCCGTAGATGATTCTTTCTTGTTTAGAGTTTTATCATGTTAAAATATTTGTGTGACATTTTTTTTGATTGATTCCTCAAATCAATAATCATATATATATATATATATTATATAATATATATATATATATATGTGTGTGTGTGTATGTGTGTGTGTGTTGCACAAATCTTTACATTAATCTATGGAGCGAGGTTAAAGATATTGGACTTTCTTTTTCCTTCATATTAAAATGTTTAAGCCTGATACAATTTTGAAATTAGAAATTTAGAGTGGGTGTTAAAATATTTATTTTTTTCTACGTGCTACAAAGAGAGTTAACGGTTACCAACACATGAGTTACATTATCCAAAAAAAAAGTTAAAACCTAATATATAACAGTTTTAAAATAAAAAAATTAAAATCTAAAATGAATTCAATTCATTTATGGATCACAACCCTCAACTACTTTTTTTCGGGTTATCTTGTATTCAGAATATCAATATAGTTCGTCGACTATTTAATTAGTCATGAAAATAATTTATAAGGTAGTATATATTATGTTGATCATTAATTAATTTGTTTGTTATGTCCAATTAATAATAATCAACATTTAAGATTGTAGTTAGCGTATAGATTAATTTTCAAATATACACTCAAAATATTTTACTATTAATTATTATTTATATAATACGATTATTAGTTAGACTGACATTTTTACAATTTTTTATTTTATTAATTTATAAGTTCTTTGTATTAAAAAATATATATTCAAGACGTAATTGTTAATGCAATAATTTATTTTTTGCCATTATATTCGAATTTTAAACTACTAAAAAAATAAAATAATAATTACTTTGATTTAGAATGTATATAATAATTCAAACTATTTAAAATATTATTAATTTGTACGTTATGTTATATTTGCAAGTATTTTATTTAATTTAATAGTCAAAACATTAAAATTTAATAGCTATTATTAATCATTATATATTAGTTAAATTATTACTTGTTATTAACTTTTCAAATTACTAATACATGTCAAACATAACAAACCTCTCCAAGATTTTATCATGAGACCTCCTTATTTCATAATTCAACTTAAAAATATTAAACATGATCTAAACTAATTTATTGAGAATTAGATAGTAATTCCATTAGAGAATTAAGATAAAACGAGATATATATACGATTTTTTTTATTTTCTTAATTACTTTTACGTTAGACTTTTAATTTACATATATGGCTTCTAATCCCACGTATCAGTAACACTAAACCTCAATGGTTATGCATTGAAAAAAAGGGCTAGAAAGGTGGGTCAGACAAACTATGCAATTTGATTGTGGTGTTGAAGACCTATGCATTGAATTATCGGATGGTTTAATTAATTATAAATGACCAATACTTATCCTTATAGTTAATTATATATGCCCGTACATATATATTATTTGTTAATGGATTAAATTAGGCTAATCAATCATTCCTCTTTACTATTCATATATAGTTAATTAGTTATAAGATTCATGAGTCCTACCTACCATCTATGCATGGGTAGCTTAATTATAGATTTGGTGGCGTTTCATTCATGCGTGGCCTTAGTGCCGCACACGTAATGCACATCCTCTGGATCTCTAAGTAAGTAGACTCATTAAAGACACCCTTATATGCACAAACTGTCAATTAATGCAACCTTAATTACAACACTAAAAAAACAAATTAAGGTACAACCTTATGAACTTTGAAAATTTTCAACCACCACCGAGCATGATTTAGACTTTTCCTAGGCTTCCTGAAAATCATATATAGGGAACATAAAAGGAAAAAACTTTTGATCTTTTTCCACCGATTTTTTGATAGTGATAGCTAGGAAAAACATAGCAATATTATGGGCATAATCTAAAATATTATTACTCTCCGAAGGATGAACACATTGTGCATCTTTCTTAACCATGTTAATTAACTCTGTTTTTTTTCGATAATAAGGTCGTGTCAATCTGGATGAAAATATTTTTTTAGGAAATTATTTTCTAATCTTTTTTGGGTTTTGGCAATGAAGAAAATATTTATTCATTATTGATGAAAAAGTTGCAACTTTGAATATTTCTTCTCTTCAAGCTAGGTGAAATTATTTTCTCCTTTATCGAATGTCACATGTATAAAAAAAATAATGTATACTTTTTTATCTTAATTTATTTTATAAACCAAATGTCAAAAATAAATATTAATGAAAAAATAGTTTCCAGAAGATAATATTTTGCTAGCAAGCGCAATCTAATTATAGTACATAAAACTCATGAAAAATTCAGAACTGAGAAACATTAAAATTTTTTCAAAATTTCTCAAAACTATCCAGAAACCTTTGAGCTCATGCCGAAAAAAAAAACATAATTAAGACTCGAACTTTTGTTTTTTCGTTTGCTAAAACTCCAAACTTTATTAATCTACAGATTTGACGCAAGTTACAAGGAAGAGGTTGCAATGCAAGCACGTCAATTTATTTCATTCTCATGATGTAGTAGTCTTCCATCGATGTTGCCGGGTTGACCACTCATAAAACAACAACAAAAGAATCTTAATCTCATCCAAACACATATATTTTAGGTAAGAAACAAAGACAATCCAATACGACCTTTTATTACTCGTTCCAAAAGTAGAATATAATATACATGAATTGAGGCCTCTTTTTTTTTTTTTTTTGTAATAATTGAGGCCTCTGACTCAATGTATAAAATGCCGTAGGCGACAAGCTCCATTAACAGTCTATGTGGGTTTAAACTTGTACATGAAATGGCCTTCTCCGGTTGATGGNTTTTTTTTTTTTTTTTGTAATAATTGAGGCCTCTGACTCAATGTATAAAATGCCGTAGGCGACAAGCTCCATTAACAGTCTATGTGGGTTTAAACTTGTACATGAAATGGCCTTCTCCGGTTGATGGATCAGCCTCGGGCGCCTCCTTTTGTTGGCCTTGCTCATGGCGGCCACAAGGGCGGGCGCGCGGTTCACGCCGACACCATGGCAGCTCACCCACGCCACCTTCTACGGCGACGGTTGCGCCCGACACCATGGGTTCGAAATTTTATATTAGATCCTGTTGTTGATATATTAGTTTTCGGTGTTTGTTTAATGTGGCATGCACGCGTGTTATGGGCGGAGCTTGCTGATACGGTAACCTATTCAGCTCCGGCTACAGGCTCAGCACCGCGGCGTTGAGCACGGTGCTGTTCCAGAACGGGAACGGCTGCGGGCAGTACTACCAAATCCGGTGCACTGGCGCGACCGCGTGCTACCGTAGCTCCCCCATCATAACCATCACCGCCAATCCTCCACTAACCTCTGCCCGCCCAACTGGGCGGAGCCGTCGGACGCCGGCGGCTGGTGCAACCCCCCCGAGGGTGCACTTCGACCTTTCGAAGCTGGCGTTCATGCAGATGACGAAGTGGCACGCCGGCATCGTGCCCGTCATGTATCGCAGGTACGTAAATGTGACAAGGACTCCCATCAACATGCTACATTAAACAAAAGGTTCATGTATGCTAAGTTTATATATTTGCACGCAGGGTGCCTTGTCAGAGGAAGGGTGGAATCCGGTTCCAGTTCCAGGCAACGACTACTGGCTGCTGGTGTACGCCATGAAGGTGGGAGGTGCCGGAGATATGTCGGCGATGTGGGTCAAGGGCACGAAGACGGATTGGATCAGCATGAGCCACAACAATTACAAAAATGCCTAGCAAATTATTAAATCATTTTATAGAAATATCTTGTATTTAGATGAATCTTGTGAATAGAATGTGTAGAAGAATGTAAAATATTAAAGTAGAAATATAAGTGTGTAGAAAAAATATAAATATGAAAAAAATTGTGTAGAAAAATTCATAAAATACTTTAAATTGGATCATCAGTTGTACCAAGTTAGAGTGAATTGTTATTTTTTATAGGAAACGGCTAAACCATACTCCATGGGTGGTTGCGCCCAATACTGCAAACACCCATGGAGTATAGTCACACATTCTTATTCTTGCTGCCTTAAAAAATGACTCCACCACTTAGGTGGGCTTTCAATTGTCTATGTCAACGAAATCTGCATCTTATTATCCTACTAGCTCAAATATGTCAGTTTTGTTGAATCTAGGATCTCGAGAGTATTTTGATGATCACAAATTTGTAGGGGAACTTAGTTTGT
>LTAE01009267.1:7365-18905 GCA_001647135.1 Pontederia paniculata
ATAGGATTAGGAATATTTAATTGATAAGAAATATAACAATTTGATTTCAATTCAAACTCTTTTCCTAATCTTAACCAACTATATCTTTTCTTATCCTATTTATCTCCTCTTTATTTTATTTTATTTTTATTTTAAAAATCTGAGATATTACACTTCTAGCCAACACTGTTCATAATGTGCACAAACTGGTTAACATACCCTATGCGGTGTTCGTTGTCAACAATCAGACAAAGAAAAAGAGTCGTGATACGCATTGAGATACGATGAAACAAGACACCAATAATCTTAGGTTAATCGCCATCCGCGGCCATCATCTCTATGGATTAATATTTGAATATGAAATGATATAGAAGGGAAGTCGTAAATGATGGGTTTCTACCATACATATCTCATGCTCAAAGGATTGAGTGCTCACCACCTTATTATTGTGAGCAGCAGGGATCTGTTGCTGCCATGTCAATCATAGTCATCATATTAGATGAGAAAAAAAATAGGGTGACATCAGTGCAACTCACCAAAAGATAAATGTTTGGGGTCACGCTTGGAGTCTCCCTTCTGGCTCTCTGGCTCGTCGGTCATCTCTCCCGTCTCCGATCATCTCTTCGCGATGAAAACGATGCAACGATTTGGTAAATGGATTTCAAATGGATTCACAAAATTTCCAAGTTAATCCCTCAACTAAACCCTCAAAATCCATATTACTAGCAACTTACTAGAGGTAAATAGGAGGCAAATGATGGCGAAACAAACCCTAATGATGAAAACCTCCATTTTTTCAGAAAATTTGAGCCACCCATTCTCTTCCCATGGTGCACGAAAAGTCCTCAAACTTGTGCCAATGGATTCATCTTGTCAAGTGCTACACAACGATATATAATTTGGTGATATTTGGTGGTCAAATAGTGATGCAATGGCGGCAAGAAGTGGATGCGACCAAAGTGGCAGCTGCTCATGCGTGGAGATGAAAAGTTACGGGAGAGGAAAAAGGGAAAGAGGGTGAGGAGCTGTAGAAAAACCAAAATGTCTTTATTAGTTTTATGAATTTTCATAACCCTGCCACTAGGCTTCTGAAAAATTCTAGGTCATTATAATACTACACCCATTTAAAAAAAAAATTCCTCGAAATTAATAGTACCCTAAAGATCAGATGAGGTGAGGATGGCTCCTCCAGCTCCCATGTTGTCTCTCTCACTATGATTTTTCCAAAGTATCCTGATCATGAGAAACCTTTTGCATAGCTGACATATCTCATGTGCCATGATACGAACAGGCTCCTCATTATAAGTGAGATCCTCCTGAACCTTGTAAGTCCAATGAATCGAGGGCTCAATTTACTTTTCTTGCCAAAACATAACATATCTATCCAAAGTGAATTTTTTAGGTAAGCCTTGCCACCAACTTTCAATTCCCTCTCATGATAAGACTTGTCGACAAGTAATCTTTGTCTATCCTAAACAACTTTAATTCTCTTCCTGATTAACCCGATATTTTCAACTGTCACCCGAACTAGCTCTAGCTCAGTCAACAACCAGGTTCCCTCTATGTACCAACATATTGGGAGTATAACATCTCTTTCCATAAAGCACCTCATACGGTGCCGCCAATCATAGCGATGATCATTATTATGTGCAACTCCGCCAAGGCCAGTCTAATATCTTAACTGTCACCAAAATTTATGGCACTCTCACAACATATCCTCCAATATTTGGGTGGTCCTCTTAGTCTGACCATCTATCTGGGTGGAAAATAGTATTAATCTCAGCTTAGTCCCTAAGGATTGATGTGCATGCTTCCAAGATGTGAAAGTAAATTGAGGATTTATATCTAACCTTATAGATATGGTACCACCATGAAGTCATACAATCTCATCATAGAACAATCCAACCAATCTATTTAGGGAGAAAGCAATCCTGATCAGCTTGCAATGGTGAAATATTGGTTGAGCTCTCGATTGAGGATCGAAAGACGTCCACCTCCAATTGCTCTCCTTACGAACTTTTAATCAACATATCATAGACGCCGAAATTAATGACTTGGTTTGAGCTCTCAATCGATTATCAAAGGTGCACAACTTTGATAATTCTTTCGATGACTTTCAACCAATCCATCTAAATTGTGTTAATTGACGTCTCATGAAAAGTTGTGACAATGGGTCACTAATTGACCGAAATGACAGATAATATCAACGATAATTCGTTCAATGGTACTCAATACTGAGTAGCAGTTAATGAACAAATACAATGAAGAGCTGACCATGAGTCACTATTCAAAAATGCCAAGTCGAAGACAAACACAAATAAAATAAGGATCAATACTGAACCTATGGCCGGTAAGAACGAACATTGGCTGATAACATATACTAAAAAATCATCAAAATGTCATATATGATAACAATGAGCTAGAATCAAGAATAGTCCTTAAAAAGTTCCAAAATTGATCGTGATGTGTCATGGACCAATAATCATTTCGATGTCGAGAATGTCGATCTAGGAATCGCCAATGATTCCAAAATCCACAACTATAAATATGGACTTGATAGTGTTTCAAATCGAAAATAATAACTTTGGAATCAACAATGATTCCAACATCGATAACAACGACTTACAATAAGTTATGACAAGTTTGTAATCTTCATGACACTTTAGATAATATCATGCCATATTGGTGAGTCACCAATCCGAAATGACCAATAGTAAAGGTATATCGAGGACAAGTCGATACTCAACAATAATAACTAGGCAATTTGCCTTTGTTCATTACTTATCAATAATAAGTCATGACTCATAAATGACAAGCTAACATTAGCAACAACATATCTTACATGAATGACATAATGATGACTTACAAAAAGGTCTCAATTAATAGTGATAGATTACATCTGTTTTCCTAAAAAAATCAAATGATGTTTCATAAATATCTAATGAATTATCATTAGATAATAACAAATCCAACACTTTGTGACATTGATCAATAATTGTTCATCAAAGGTTAATGGAAATTCAACGACAATCATTTAAAATTAATTAAATATTTCAAATTTTCTAGTAGGAGAATAACAACCATAAGATCATAAACCATTGAGGTTTATTTGACATCATTATCACAGTCTATATATGTCCATAACATCTATATCATAGGCACTTGTCTATTATAACATGGGTGTATTTCAGTCTATTACATTCTTGTCTTATCTTTATCTTATTTTATGTTATATATCACAAAGAGAACATCATAAATCCTCCAATCACCAATGAATATTACATTTTCTTGAAAAATAACCGGAATTTCCCTTTTTAGTACAATAGTTCGAGTATCATATTATGAGCGTCAACGTTAGATCAATAATAATTCTCTATCTCCATTAACTTGTATCCAATCTCTGAAAAATTTTCCACCAAACAAGAAATCACTCACAGTAAATGGATCAATATGACAATCCTTAATGTATAAGGTTCATATGGTCCATAATGAGAGACAACCATATGTGATGAACAAGGAAATTCTCTAGACTCAATAAGAATAATAGTGCATCTTTGAGAACTAAAGATCAATCCTTTGACCATCTCCAAATTGCCGATAACATCTTTAGGATCTTCACTCTTCATCGTTCAACCTAGATTCACTAGAAACAAAATATGTGGACATTCAACAATATGACCCATGCCTCCATTCCCGTGGAATTTAGCATAGGAATCGCATGAAATATGATTGTATCTCCTTCTAATATGTTCTCATGTGAATAACTCACCCACCCATCATAGTAGACACGATTGTACATCATGTGCACTTCTCTTGGGATGGAAACTCTTTTGACTTTATGAAATAACTTTTTGTCTCCGCAATCAATCTATCACTTTTGTTCCTTGTGTACTCTCAATCTTAAAGGTTGTATCTTTTGCCTCTGTATAAACTGCACAGTCTAGTACACCCATTTGATCGCGGATATATGAAAAGAAAAATAACTTACTAATATACGAAAAATTATCGTCTTTAGCAGAGAGCATTGAGAAAGATTTCTCATCTAAGCGATAAGCATTGACATTGGATCATCACTTTATCTAAAGTAAATCAATTTTCACTTAGGTTCCTTATGATCAGAACGAAGAATGCAAAGATCATGGAAGTCTTTCTTGAACTCAACACATAATTGTCCTCCCTTTATGCTAAAGTAGTCTCAGCTAATTTGATTTCAAATATAAATAATTTTCTTATAATAAGTCATGTTCATCACCTCGAATATTCACTTAATTTCTTTCGCCCAAGTCTTGGTTTCCTTTGGGTTTTACTGTTATTCAAATTCATCAATGTCATTATCCTTAATTCATTTCATATAACAAATCAAAATAACGCCCTAAGGTACGATGACTTAATTCATTATCAAAGGTTGAACTATAGCAACTCAATAAAGATTGTCTCATCAACTCCATCCATGTGATGTGAGTTTACAATCATAACTAACCTTATTTGATAAATCGACTCCATGACAACCTCTCTTGTCCCAAAATTAGAGTCGATTAGTTATAACACTTGTATCAATATTCTCAATCATAATATCTAACATATGTGTCTCGCCATGTGTATTATCTATATATGTTAGCACATTGTTTTCACATGATCATGCAAAGTTAGCATTTACTATAATTAATACATATCCTCCATTACAAGGATTCAAGTTTTACATCAGCAACAAATAATAGCATCTAAGATATATCATAACATAACATAATCACAAGTTAGTACACTATTTGCATATAAAACATGACACAAATGATTTCAGTATTATCAATGTCACATTATATTCAATTATGCACAACAAGGCATATTGTATATTCTTCCATTATAAGCATCAAGCTCTCATTCTGAGGCACAAATAATTCAATTCATAACACTCAATTAATAAACCGCAAATTCCAATTGAATGGCCACACATGATGTTATATATAAAACATATCATTAGGCTTCAAGAATTCTCGCCTCTTATTTGATCTTTCTATTTCCATAATATCGCGTCATCAATATAAAACATATCAATAATGTTTTACATGTAGGCACATGTCAAGGATAATATTCTCTAAAGTTATCCATGTTCTAAGTTTAAGTAATTCTCATATTGCATTCTAGCAATCCAGGTAAACTATGTTACCACATGATATAACATTGCATAAAGAATCATATAGAATAAATCACATTTGAATCTCACATATCATAAGACTTCATATAATAGACAACATGGTGATCCAATGCATAAATAATCACATGATTCAACATTGCATAAAGCATCATATACTCAAAATCACATTTGGATTCAACATTGCATAAGCTATGGATTGTTCCTCTTTAGGATGTCAATCTCATAAACTTCACACCTACAGTATTTCTCACGAAGATGCTACCTGGGTATGTTATGCAGCGCTTTGATTATTAATTCAAAATTTAATTTCAATTATCAAAAAGGAATAAGAGCTCGCTATTTCTCTCTAAAATGCTAGTAAGGATTCAAACTCTCAAATATTCATAAAAGAGCATTAAACATAGCATGCATACACATAAGAAATTAAGGAACTAAAATTAATTAAACAAAGGTTCAAAGATTTTCCCTTACAATAATAATCTTAAAAAAATAGACTAAAACTATTACAAATGGAGTTCACCCTTAAAAAATTAAGAAGAGAATATTATAATACTTAGGACAAAGAACAATTTGACTTGACTTGACGATCGTCTTCTTCTAAAGATCTATGCAGAAATTCTTCTTCTTCTCTTGGCGTTAGGCTTGCCTCTAGACTTGTTGTGCTAAAAAACTTCTCTTCAAAATTTCTCACTTGAAGAACAACCCCAAAACAAAGTTTTTAGGATCTTTATAGGTTTCCAGTAGATAGAAAGAGTTTTTAGATAATAAACTTCAGTTTTCAACAGATAAAATTCAATCCTAGGTTAAAAATCTCCAAAAATACAACTTATTTAAATAATTCCCATGAATTATCACAGCCATGATCGAATCACCATCTGAAGTCATGCCCATGATCTAGTAATCACGATCGTGATTGAAGGTTTAATATTCAACATCATGCAATGACATGGCCCGTTATCTGAGCATCAGAGTCGTGATCTAAGAATCACGGTCGTGATCGAAGGTATCATATTTCTCCTCATTCGCATCACTGTCAGTGACAAAATTGTCATGCACATGACTGAATGGCTTTCTTCCCATCATCGTGTCATGGTCATTGATAGAAGCATCATGGTCGTGACCTTATACCTGTGGTCCTTTTCTTTGACGCTATCACGAGCATGGAATTGTTTTCACGTCCTATGAAAATCATTCCGGGCATGATATATGTCATTCATGAGTCGATGTCCTGTCATATTTTCAGACCGTGAACTAGTTTTCACGGCCCGTGAAATCTCTTATTGCATGCTCACAGTCACGAGTTGTTCGTCACGTTCGTGACTTTGCAATTTTTAATAAATTATTCTCCATTATTCTCCGATTTCATTCCAAATTCTCATTGTCTTCCTTCGTCGCACTACCAAGTACCCTGGACAGACAAAAACACAATATTATGCATACTTTGACTTCAAAAACTAAAATGAAGTGAAATGAAGAATGAAATTATGCATATGACGATGAAAATGATGAAAATCTTACTTAACATGATATGAAAATATGACTAATTTAGCATGCATCAAACTTCCTCAAGCTTAAAGTCTTGCTTGTCCTCAAGAAAAATTCTAGAGCAATGCTCAAGACTCTTCCATCATAACATATATCCTATAGACCAACACTTTTCTTGCATTGTCTCTCTCCTGCTCCTCACCAGAAATGCACCTTCATCCATCCTCGCGCATCATAGAGTTTTCGATCCATAAACATTTTAAACAATTCTACCACAGCCTAGTGACAGAGTCTATCAAACTACAACATTAATGTTGAAGGCAAAAGTATCAATTGTGCTTATACTATTAAACAATAACATTAAACATAACAAACAATTTTTATCAGTTCCTTTTTTCAATGATATCCATCGTAGCTTCTTAAGAATCAAATTGCAGGTGCAGGTGGTGATGATAACCCCGGGGTGTGCGTTAGATTTGTATAGAGAAATGGCAGCCAATGTAGCTGAGCTTACATTGATCCTGGTTTGAGCTCTCAATCTCCCCTTGAGCAGCTTTCTCTCCGGGCGGATAGGCTAATCTTTGAGCCATGCTTGTCCGCCTAAGAGAATCGCGAGTTTACTCAGCCCCACCTTTATGGAAGATTGATGTATTTCTAGAGAAAGCCTCTAGGAAGCCGTAGGGATAACAAAAAGAGGCACTATAAAAAGATGGAATAACTATGGCTATAGGCCCAAATGAATAGGGGCTAAGCACAATGTCGCTAGCGAAATCACTTCCATGTGCCACTTCCAATTAAGGTTGCACAAGAAAGTCTAGCGGGCTTTCTACTGATGGATCTTAGACCAAACAACATTAGGTCATCAAGATTTGAGAGTCCCCTATGGGTGTACTTGCTCAAACATTTCCAAGTTCGGAATGAAAGATCCAACTAGTCAGTTGAATTAGCACTTAGGAGTTCTCCAATTTGTAACGGGCTTTCAACTGATGACTCCTAAACTAGAAGACCTTAGAGCAACACGTGTTAAGGAAACCCTCGAGCTTACTTGTCTGAACTCATCCAAGTTCTGGATAACACTTTGGTACAACTTCAACCCCAATTTTCACATTTATATTTTTTCAGTTCAGAAATTTTCATATTTTTTCCTCAACATATGTTTTTTTTTTCAATTTTTGCATTTTTCACAATTTTTTTCGATAAGCTCAAAGGATACTTATGTAGGACAACTTGGCACCAAGAGAGGGGTGAATTGGTGTAATAAAAACTTTAAATCGATTTCACAAAATAAACGCAAAGACTCAAAATCGATTTGTTGCAAAGCCCAAATTTGAAAGCCCTTGATCACGAACAAGTGCAACAATGATATAAGTGAGAATGCAAGATAATAAATAAAGCAAGTAAGATAAATGTAAACTCAATACACAAGAGTTGTTGATGAGGTTCGGCCCCAACTTGGCCTACGTCCCCCACTTTGACTTCCCGACCTCAAAATCATCAGATATCCACTAGCTTTTCTTCGTAGAGCGAGGAAGACCCAGTTACACCAAACTCGTCTTTTCTCCACTTTAAGACGAAACCTCTTCTCCAAGGAAGCTCACAATCTCATACTTTTCTTTGTTCAAGAGGCTATGTGAGAACCTCTCTTACAATGGAGCTAAGTCTCTCACAAGAAAATTAATATGCTCTCTTACAATATCTCTTTTACAATTTTACACTCAAGAATAAAAGAGAAAAGGGAAGATACAACTATTTGGCTCCAAAAGCTTCTAAAATTATTTTCACTTTGATGCTTATGTTTCCTTTAAAGACTCTCTACATTCTAGCTCTTTGGAAGCTCTTTTATAAATGTCTTCTACCAATATGACTGTTGCTTCCTTGTTGGAAAAAAAAACTAGTCACTGTAACTTTATTCCAAATATATCCCTTCACTATTTTGGCAATAACTCTTCACACAAATGTTCAATTGAGTTTATTCTTTATTATGTGGAAAGCTAACAAGATTATCTACAATGTTTATATTCATTACACATCCCATATCTGATGGGAAGAAGGTCAAATATCTTATTGAAGTTTGAACAATACTTTTTTAGGCTAAGGTCGATCGACCGACCTTGTGTTAGGAAGAACCGACCTCGTGCAGGAACTAGTTGTTAATGCTGTCAGAGTAAGGTCGATCGAACCTGGATCGACTGACTTCAAGTGTGCAACAACTGACTTAGCATATTGTTATGTGCAGGTTCGACCGACTTCATATATGGGTTCAACCGACCTTGACTATTTTAGTCATAACTCTCGACATAGATATCTGATTATTGTTTCTTTGAAAAGATAAGAAAATTATCTACATGTCATTTATTCATTTATTAACCTAAATCAGATTAGCAGGAGGTCAAATATGAACGTAAATTTCAATGCATATAATTTACTTTAAACTTAGCAGGTCTCACTATTTTGTATATAACTTTTTCTATAAATATTGAAATGAGACTATTCTTGAATATGTAGAAAGCTAAAGAATTATAATACATTCATGTCTCAACCAAGATATAAAGGAAATATATACAAATATTAAGTTGAACTTTAGTGCATACAATTTGACCTTGAAACTTTGACACACTTGCCCCATTTTAACATGCACATATATCTTTTCTGATTTTTTCATAAGGCTTTCATCATCAAAAGAATATAAATATGACATCAAATCATAAAGTCATTTTTTCAACAATCTCCCTCTTTTTTATGATGACAAACCACTAATATAAAAAGTACTAATAAAGAGATAAACTTTAATATTTTGCATGTCAATGAACTTCTCCTAACTTTGCGCTCCCTCTTATATTTTAGATGCACATGCTAAGTACAACATAATTTTTTTTTCATATTTTAGCATACACTTCTATCTTCCCCTTTGTCACATCAAAAGAATGATATCTAGTTAAAATAACAAAGAGGTACTTATGAATATCAAATTTAAAATAATCTTCATGCTTTGCATGTAGAAGAATTTTCAGATATCATAGAGATAAGAAAAGTCATTTTTCGACAAAGTTCATTTTCTTTACATATATCAATTGTTGGAACAACGATAATATACCAATTGTTGGATTAAAAATAGTGTCATAAAAAAGAAACTATCAACTTGAAAGGATTTAGAGTAATGAGAAAAGGGATGAAACTCTTAAATATGCTCTCCTTACAATTCAAATATTCATACTAAGCTCAATTGTAAGATGCATTTAATATGAAGTTATACACTCTTAAATGCATATGGCAAGTATTTTCTTATAGAATCAACTTTTTTCACATGGCCAACTACATAGGGATTCAAATATGAGATCAACCTAATCACTTCTTTACTTTTTTTATAAGCATATAATAACTTAAGAATCATATTTATTTATTTCTTTTTTCCCTTTTTGTTACATCAAACAAAAACTAAGCTTATTAAGAGACAAAGATTACTCTCCCTTAATTTATGCAAGATTTTTAATTTATGAGAGATAATCAATTTAAATCCATAAGTTATAAGGAGTTATAATATAAAATTCAAGTATATATGAACGAACACCTATCAACTTTCTCCTTTGAATTTCATATTTCTTTCCATCTAGGTTAATATAATTTCACAACCCTTCTTCCCTTTTTTATCACATAAAAGAAATTTGCAAGTTAATGTTTGTGATCGACAAGGTTTGATTTTCCTAAATCACATATCCTTCATATTTTCACTTCTTTTCCAAGCATATGTGACTTTTATAGCTCGCCATATTATTCACTTATTTTTTGCTCAAGATTTCTCCCCATTCCTTAATTAATCTTATATATAACTTTTTTGTATTCATATACATTTTTTCTCCCCTCATTTTATCATACAAGAATGATACAATTTTACTCCCCTAAACTCACACATGATTTTTGATGATTGAATATAAAGCTTAGCATCTATGGGCACAACATAAAATTCAAGAAATTTTCATGTAATCAAAATTTTGCATAAAACCTTGAGACAATAATGTCATACTATTTTAATATTAAGCTCATACATTTTATTATAAGATATTTAAGAAATTTTGACTATGATAATAACATGTCATGCTATAATCAAGCATAACAATTATAATCCTTAACAAATATAGTTTTTTAAACAACATGCATGAGTATAAAGTTTGACAACTATAATAACTTTTATGCAAGGCCTTCCAACTGACATCTATGTGATAAAAATAATATATAAATAAAGTTTATAAAGGATCATATGGTGCATGCACTTAATTGCCTTATATTATAACAAGACATGAACATATTCCATACTCTTAAGGCTCATATGATAGTTTCATAAGCTAAATATGTAAAGGTGTGTATTATAATCATGATGTTAAAAGTATAATCATAAGAATAAGCATTTTCGAAATATTTTTTAGTTAAACTACGTGTGGCCATAAGTAACATACGAATATTTCAAAGTGGATGATCAACATATAGTTTAACATATAAAAAATCATTCATTGAGCCATAAATATAATCATATCAAGATTGCAATAATAATATTAAGATACTAGCACAAAAGATAATCAAGTATGCTTATAGGTCCACTTATAATAACTAAACATCATCATATATTGTATGAAGTTAGATTTTTCTTTCCTTATCAAATAATATTGTATCCAGTTAACAATGCATAAATGATAATTATTAACAGGAAAAAATAGTCTTCATTTCCCAACTAGTTTGTGGTCCAAGCAACATATGACTCAAAATCATTAAGTATGCATCAAGTTACATTTTTTTTCTTTGTCATAAAAATACTCTCACATTCCTAAGCATAACAATAATGACAAGGATGAGAGTAGAAATATACTTTTCTTTTCATGCAAGTGAAGCAAATAAATGATCATACATATAACTATCAATGTATCACATCACA
>LTAE01009268.1:0-11069 GCA_001647135.1 Pontederia paniculata
TAGTTTTGCATTGGCCAAATGACCAATGCAAGGATCCATTTACATACCTATTTTGCTCAATTTCCACCTTGCCAATGCCTCTTCTCCTCTCTTCCTTCTCCCCAAGCCTTAGCTGATCCTTTCCCTTGATTCTTGACTCAATCCTAAGTGTTCTCCTTGCTGATTTGCAGCTGCAATTGGAGCAAACTTGAGCTCAATCCCGGATTAGAGTTTTAGGGCTGAGTTTACAATGTTGCTAAGGGAAGAAAGAGGGAAGAAAATGTGTAATTTCTGATTTTTGGGCTTATATAGTAAGAGAGATGGGTTGTGAGTGGAGTGGGAGGTCCAATAGGGTGCTGCCATGTGGCTGAGCCCCACTTCTTTTTCTTTTTCTTTTCTTTTTTCTATTTTCTGTTTTTCTTTCACTTGGGCAGATATTACATGACCCACTTTAATTAATACGAAGAAAAAGAAAATGAAGGATGCTACGACCAAATTTATGCGTGCTACGGACGTCCCTTGTCCCACGCAAGAAGAAGTCTTTGTTCTCTCTTTGGGTGGAAACTGCGGTCTATATAATCAACTTCCACTCGTTACCTCTTCGTCTCCTCAGCACAATTCGACTTGCAAGTTTTAATTAACTAAGAAAAAATAATATATCAAGGATATGAAGAGCTCGTTCCTCCTGCTGCAGCTGCTCTCCACCACCTCTTTGTTGCTGCTCATCCTCTTATCCTGTGAAGCTCAAAGCACAACGACGCCTCCTCCGTATGGTAAGTACAGTTTCTTCCTCTTCCTTTTCATCTTTTGTGTGTACTTAGACTATGTTTAGCATGATTAACGGTTTAACTAGCTAGTAGTGGTATGATTAGAGGATAACGATTCGAATGATGAATAACGACTAGCCTTAGCGAATAGTTATTAGCGGTCTACCAATAAATGTGTTTGGTCAATAAAATATTTGAATTAACTTATGAGCGTTAAATGATTCAAATGGACATACGTAAACTTTTAAATTATTTACATTATTATGTGCATCAGAAAAAATATATTAGACAAAAAATCTCTGTGCGCTACTTTTGAACCTCCAGACATTGGATGTTCAAGCGTATCAATACGCTCGCAGTCCGTCGCTTGTTGCTCCTCTTTTTTATATTTACCAAGCACGTTAACAAGTGTTTTGACTAAGTCAAAACGCTAAACGTTATACCGTAATCTATTTTTATGTCATGCCAAATAGTGCCTTAATGTGTTCAAAACATAATGATGTAACGAAACCCCCCTCTAATTAATTGAACTTGTGCTATAACTTTTTCTAACAATTATTTAAAGAGTTTCTTTTCCATATTATATAAGGTTCTATTTTGTTTTCGTTAAAAATAAATCGCAGAAGAAGTACTTTTCCAGAAAAAACAAATTTCTGGCTTTTGTTTCTGTAAAAAGTTAAAAAATATGTTAATTATCTTTTTATGCATCTAATGTGGAGACATACTGAGAAGTGAAATGCTTTTTCTTCCCGAAAATAAAAAAAGATTCTCAAATTTGTATTCTAAGAAAATTCTAAAATTTAAGTCGATAGAAAATGTACCATTTATATTCTTAACATATACAGCTTAGTTGGCAAACATAAGAACACTAAAAAAATATTTTTTTCTGATACAGACAGAATAGAGACTTTCATGAAACTATCATCAGCAGAAGTACTGATCAATTAGTTCCACAATTCTTTCTTCTTAATTCCTATATATATAAACGCAGGAAGCTCTGGAGATTGTAAAAATAAGACTGGATACAAATGTGGGGATCCACGTGTTACGGATCCTTCCCAGGGTAACAACGGAAACACAGGCTTCGACAATCACAGTTCATCGCCCGTTCGTCAAAACCAGATCGCTTATGGTACATTTAATAAGAACCCTGCAGTTGGAGGTCGGCAAGGTAATAATCCTTATACCAGGAGGACGAATCAGATATACAGAAACAGACCCAAAACAAAAAATTAGGGGAAATAATATATATAAAAGTAAAATAAAAAAAATACGAAGAATCAAGAATTGAACTCTAGACCTCAACATAGTACTCAAAAATCTTTAATCACTACACCAAATAAATATTTTTGCTCTTTTTTAACACTTATTTTATATATTAATTGTAACTACTAATATATATATATATATAATATATATATATATATATATATTATACTGAAAAGTTGACATAGTGTAAGTCCGCTCCCGCAGATACACTAACAGTGTTGTTCGAACCTTTTGTATGTCTTTTTCTTCGGTGGGTTCTTTTTTTTCTGTGGGGTACCTTTTGTATATCTTTGCTTGTAATAATGCATGCATGCATGCAACAAATGATCAGTCATCAGTTACTTTACTCATGAAAAAGAGTAAGCATAAGTGTGCTGATTGGGGGGCGGAGCCAAAAAAATATTATTAGAGGGTGCACTGAAACTATAAAGTGAAATATATACTTTAATTTCTTTATTATCATGAAAAAAAGGGGAAAAAATCAATTTATTGTTTCTCAAAAAAAATAAAAGAGTGAATTACATTTAACTCAGGTTGTGTTGGTTGATAAAAGAATTAGAAATGGTGAACTCGATCGATTGGCTCATAAGATCCCGATTTGTACATACGTTAGTTAGTACTAGCTAACAAATCTACGGATATGGTTTCATATTTTCTACAAACTTTATGTGATATATGGCGGGTCCTAGGATGGACATGACAATCCAAATTTATGTAACAACTGACTTCATGTTTTAAAATTGTATAATGGATAATAATATAATTGTAGTCCTACGGAAATTCCTAGCTATCATTTTTTTTCTCGTTTTTATTAAAGCAACAAATTGAACTAGGTTTCTCTTATCTTTTTCTCATTCATACCAATCTTTTATATCAAACCGAATCAGATCAGACAATCGATCTCGATCGATCCGCTTTTCAAATATATTGATATTTAAAATTATTAATGGGAAAAAAGAATATGTAGCGCACTTATACAGAAAGTAACGATATTTTCTGTATAAATTGCTCAAATTTTTTTTTACAGATAGTATCGTTACTTTCTGTTGTGCTACACGCACTACACTAAAAGTGCGCTACACGCTCCCTGACCCCATTATTAATTATCAAATTTTATTTTTCCTCCATCAAAATATCGAATTGTTCAATTACTAATAGTCAGATACCACTAATTTTGACTCAGCCAAAATCAAAAATAAATTTTGGAATTGACCGGCGTAAAAGAATATAAAGGGGGACATGTTTTTTCCTACTTAATGTCGTACATTATAGGACAACAAATTCCGCAAAGTTCAAGTACATTATAAGAATTGCAGTGGCAACATAATCATCAACATTAGCGAGTGCCCATGCCACCCAGCTCTTCATTTCTCCAAGTTGGTAAGAGGCTGGCGACGATGACAGATTTAGGGGCCATTCCTTCCATTCTAAGTAGGGGTGGACACGACTCGAGCCGCGTTAGACCAACACTTAAATATGTCAAGACTATTTAAAAAATTTAATAAACGAGCTAGGTCAAAGGCCTATAATAAGCTTAAAAATTAAGTTTCGTCTCGCTTGTTTATTAAATTCAAGAAGTCTGGCCTAACTTAATAGCTTATTAAGCCATATTTATTAAATAATAAATATATATTAAATTATATTTGAACTTATATTTATAATATTAAAAAGAAAATATTGTGCACTTTAGCATTGTACATATCTAACACATTAAAATTAATAATAATTTCGAATAAAAGTGACTTATTGTATCTCTTTCGATATTACATTTGATTTTTTTGAATCAAAATTATTAATAAAATTGGCTCATCTGCTAAACACTTTTAAGTTTTATAATATATATTAATTATATAAGTTGGCCTTATAAGCTAACAAGATATGTCTAATATAGACGAGCTAAGCCTATTTAAATAAAAAAGTCAAATCTTAATTTTGAGTCTGCCTTATTTATTTAGAAAGATGAGCCGAGCAAAGTCCAAAATATGTCAAGTCACGAGCCGCTCACGAACGGTCTGACTTATTGTCAGCCCTAATTCTAAGACACCTAAAGGCATTCTGTGCTTGCTTGAGAAGTTCACAATGGTGGAATCCTGTGATGAAGGCATTGCATAACAGGGTAAGGTTGGACGGGGAATTTTGTCGAACATTTGAAAGGCATCACTGTATCATATACGCGTCTACGAAAGCTGCAGCTCCCAAAGCCAAATTTTTATGACATGGTTGTACGTGGATCATGTTGGGCTTCTTGGAGCTTTAACGCATGATTTGAGGAGGAATTGGACCTGTGAAAGCTGCTTAGGCCAGTGATTGGGAGGGCTGCTAATTAACAATTTTTTATACTAATTTTGGCTTACAAATTGTGTAGATAAAAGTTTAATTTTTCTAAAAATGATCTTTCAATGAAACTAAGTTTTTTCTAAAATTTTACTTCGTCATAATATTAATATTTTATTTTCATCATAATTTTATTTCGTTAAGACTCAAAATTTGGAAGGGGACAAGTATACATATACATATTATATTTCTTTGACCTATTTATACAAGTATATATACATATTATATCATTAAATCTTTCCTCCGTTCTTAATATTGATCATCATAATATTTATAATTAATTTATTTGTATCCACTAACTTTTATACATAATCACAAACTTCAACTCAAACAAAAAGAAGTTGCTTATAATTCGAATATCTTTTCCCCCGCAATTTTTATTATATTTTATGGCATGAGGATTTATTAGTTTTTAAAAATATATTAAAAATACGATAATTCTTAATTTAATTCATAATAATTTGAGTCTGATAGTAAAATTTAACACACTATTAATATTTTTGAACGGATTAATACGTAGCCTTTTGGATATTAATGTTAATAGTGTTTGTTAGGTCTTATTAATAAGCACATTAAGAAGTTATTATAACAAATTCTAAAACAGGTATATTTCTTTACTTGAATGAGAACACAATCGATGGACAAAGGTGTATATTAGTAGCGATACTTCTATAGATTATGCGCCTCAATCCTTTAAAATGTTTATATTGGAAATGTGAAGACAATAAAATAATTATTGTGTTGTTTATGTGTACATCTCAATGTTTCGGAGTAAATCCAAGAAGATGAACAAATCACCAGTCTATGTCTAACTTGCACTATGTATCATATTCATACAAAACAATACCAACTCCTTTACATCTACGAGTTCTTCGATCTACAAATTTTTCTTTTTTGCTTCAGTTCCTCAAGAGATTTTTGAACTTTGGCCATTATGTAATTGCCAAAATAGTTTAAATTATTAGAGTATAAACTCTCAGGCCATCAATTAGTGTTTTCTCTATGGTGATCCACCGGAGAGGAAGAGGCGCTCTTGGAGCCGGGAAAGGCCAAGGAAGGGCGTTGGATGCACAGCGTGCTCCCTTGCAGCTGGGAGTTGCCGCTCGAACTCGTCGACCTGTTCAGAAAGCTTGCGGCACAGGCTTACGTCCGAAGGAGCTTGACTGATGGAGAAAGGCTTCGGCACTTGAAGCTGCGGACGCCCGAGGGTGAGCGGTGGACGACCGAAGCACCAGGCGGCAGTTCAAATGGGGACTTCACCTAAGTAGCGGTCGACCAGGGCTGGAGCAGCGGACGACCGGCGAAGTAGATAAAGGCACTGTACTCTCACTAACAACTAGTTTTTTGAAAGAGAGAATTAGGTCTTTAGTTCAGAGTATATAATATAAATCCCAAGAGTGTTGGAAAGTAACTTTGACAACTTTAGNAAGTAGATAAAGGCACTGTACTCTCACTAACAACTAGTTTTTTGAAAGAGAGAATTAGGTATTTAGTTCAGAGTATATAATATAAATCCCAAGAGTGTTGGAAAGTAACTTTGACAACTTTAGCAAAATATTGAGAGAGCACTTGAGCGAGCGAAAGCCTTAGTTCCCCTTCTGTGATTCGAGTGAGAAATCCAGGATAGAAGGGTCCAAGCATTCTTGAGTGATTCTGTAAGAGGTTGTCTCCTTGTCCTCGTGCAAGAAAGGAGAAGTTGTAAGGGAGCCTTCGCCCTTGAAGAAGGAAATAGTGATCTCCGGAGATCTCAAGTGCGAGAAGACCGAAGCGGGGACGTAGGCCTGGAGTTCGGCCGAATCTCGTCAACAAACTCTGTGTTTGTGTTTGTTTGTTTTCTCTGATCTTTCTCTCTATCAACTTGCATTTGCATTTTGTATTCTTCCGCTAAAAGAACTCATCTAGGTTAAGTAGAAGAGAGAAAAAAGTTTTATACACCAATTCACCTCCCCCCTCTTGGTGTCATCCAGATTCTACAATTTGGATTCAAATTCATGCAAAAAATAAGAGAACTTCATCCCAAAATAGCATTTAAAAAGAATGAAAATTATATAACTCTTTAGAATGAATCTGCAGCAGGATCCTCTAACGCAGTGCACTAGGCTTAAGACTCCTTTTATCTGCCTTAAACTTGATATTCATCTTCAAGAAATTTCAAAATTTTTTGTAGCATCTGGCTATAGGCATTCAGCTTTCGGCTCGAGTATCAGTTGAGCACGATGATTTTAATTTCTTAACTTATCTGATCTTATCTAATTTTATTTTATTTTTGTCCAATCTTATTTGATCTTATCTTTTTATTTTTTGTTTTTTGAATTATGATCAAAATCAAATTCTGTCACAACTTTCAATTTCTCTGTTAACTTTTGAATTAGATATATTAGATTACATTAGTTCTCGAGGATCAACAACCTTGATCTTCACTTTACTATTTGAACAATTAGTGTGCTTGCTAGTGTAATTAAGTCTCATCAATTTGGCCGACGACCTCGATGTGGCCACCACAACATAAAGACTTATTAACCATTATTCAAATTTGTTCTATGACTGACCTATAATGGGCATGACAAATATCGATTTTCAACCTGATTTTGTTCTTCAAGCCAATTTCGAAATCAAATGAAATCCAAATCATACCAAACTAAAGGAAAACTCATGTAAGATGGTTTAAGTGGATCAGCAAAAGTTTGAGTGAATTTACTCCTGACTTTAGTGGAAAAAGAATTTGATATGAGAGAAGTACAAGGGGGGATTCTTCGAATTCTTGTGGGTGTATTATTATCTTTCATCGAGGGGGTGGATCAATGCGATTGAAGTGAAAATTAATTGTCCTTTAATGAAGCACTTCGTCAATTGGCATTGTAAAAAGGATCGAATATGACTTAAAATGAAGCTTGTTGTCACCATTATGAGGATAATTAATTTGTGACTTGTACATCTTGCAAAGTAACCTATGGCAAGAATGATATCATCGGTGGAAAGAGAAAGGTACACATTTTTCTTCATTCCTACTTTGTGAGGAAATTATTGGGTAATCATAACTAGGTGTTTTTTTTCAGCTTATAATACATGCTGCCAATTATTTATGTTCCTACGTTGTAGTCTCTCTCACTTCAGCGTCATCTTCGACCATGGAACACATTTCTTTGATG
This sequence comes from Pontederia paniculata, assembly GCA_001647135.1. Lineage (NCBI taxonomy): Eukaryota > Viridiplantae > Streptophyta > Magnoliopsida > Commelinales > Pontederiaceae > Pontederia > Pontederia paniculata. Next base: position 7,499 of record LTAE01009268.1, read on the forward strand.
GTTTGGAGATGAGCCGCAACATCTCGAATTGTTATGCGATCCTTTGGCGACTCCTTGGAACATAAAAGACCAAGTCTGGCAAGTGAAGCAATACATGATCTCTCCTTCTCGACTGAAGCATTTGCAACTGATCTTGTGGCCATGGCGTTCCTTCCTTCCTCTCCAAACATTGCAGGGTCCAAAATCCCCCATGATTCCTGATGCAAAGCCAACTCAACGTACTTGTGAATATTTACTCCATCCTTAAACATGGCATCCGTAGGCTTCATTCCTGTGAGCATCTCAAGCAAAAACACCCCGTAGCTGTACACATCTCCTTGTGTGGAGATCCGACTGCCCATTGCATATTCTGCATGGTTTAAGGAACAAAAAAAAATAACATGCATCAATGTTGTCACATACATATTATTTTGTCAAAGATGAGGAGGGTGTTTATGACGTACCTGGGGCAATGTATCCGATGGATCCTTTCATCCCCATCAAGCTTGTGGAGTTCTTGGATCTTGCAGTCAGAGATGTCGTAAGGAACTTGGCTAAGCCGAAATCACCAACATGAGCCACCATGTCATTGTCTAGAAGAATGTTGCTCGGCTTTAGGTCACAATGAACAATTGGAACAGCACAGTTGTAATGCAGGTAGCACAGGGCCGAAGCAACATCAATGGCTATGTTTAATCTCTGGTTGAGATTTAGCTTCTTTCTCCAGAAGTGAGCATGGGAAGTTGGATGCAGCCAATCCTCCAGGCTTCCATTCGGCATGTACTCGAACACTAGAGCTTTGAAGTCATTGCCCATGGAATCCACACTTGAGCATGCAGTAATGATCTTAATGAGATTTCTGTGTCGAATATTTCGCAGCGCCTTACATTCTGCGACGAAACTTTTTAGACCTCCAATTTTCTCAAGATTGAACACCTTCACAACAACAATATCTTCCTTGTAAAGATCCATTTTTGCTCTATACACATTGCCAAAGCTTCCTGCTCCAACTAAGTTCTCACTCGAGAATCCATTGGTAGCTCTAGAAATTTCTGAGTATGACAATAATTTATCATTCTCCTCTAATACAGGGAAAGTTTTCTCACCTGCAACTCTCCGCCGATAGCAAAGTGTTCCACTCAAGCACAAGATTAATAGTAGAACAACTATCGCAACTACTGGTATTACCTTGAGCATGTGAGAACTTTTCTTTGTAGAATTGCAAGGTGGCAATTGAAGCATTGGATTGCCTCCACACAATCTTTTGTTCCCAACTAAAGACACTTCACTAGCATTGCTAAAAATCCGATGGATCCTTTCATCCCCATCAAGCTTGTGGAGTTCTTGGATCTTGCAGTCAGAGATGTCGTAAGGAACTTGGCTAAGCCGAAATCACCAACATGAGCCACCATGTCATTGTCTAGAAGAATGTTGCTCGGCTTTAGGTCACAATGAACAATTGGAACAGCACAGTTGTAATGCAGGTAGCACAGGGCCGAAGCAACATCAATGGCTATGTTTAATCTCTGGTTGAGATTTAGCTTCTTTCTCCAGAAGTGAGCATGGGAAGTTGGATGCAGCCAATCCTCCAGGCTTCCATTCGGCATGTACTCGAACACTAGAGCTTTGAAGTCATTGCCCATGGAATCCACACTTGAGCATGCAGTAATGATCTTAATGAGATTTCTGTGTCGAATATTTCGCAGCGCCTTACATTCTGCGACGAAACTTTTTAGACCTCCAATTTTCTCAAGATTGAACACCTTCACAACAACAATATCTTCCTTGTAAAGATCCATTTTTGCTCTGTACACATTGCCAAAGCTTCCTGCTCCAACTAAGTTCTCACTCGAGAATCCATTGGTAGCTCTAGAAATTTCTGAGTATGACAATAATTTATCATTCTCCTCTAATACAGGGAAAGTTTTCTCACCTGCAACTCTCCGCCGATAGCAAAGTGTTCCACTCAAGCACAAGATTAATAGTAGAACAACTATCGCAACTACTGGTATTACCTTGAGCATGTGAGAACTTTTCTTTGTAGAATTGCAAGGTGGCAATTGAAGCATTGGATTGCCTCCACACAATCTTTTGTTCCCAACTAAAGACACTTCACTAGCATTGCTAAACGGGCCACCGAGCGGCACTTCGCCCTCCAACTCATTGAATGATAAGTTTAGATATTGCAGAGATGTCAACTTCTCCAAAAATTTTGGGATATGGCCGGACAAGTTGTTCCTTGAAAGATCCAACTCTTGGATACTTCTTAGATCTTCGAAAGATTCAGGAATCTTGCCAGTGAAGTAGTTTCCTTCCATGCGGAGGGACTCCAATTCCACACAGTCTCCGAGAGTGGATGGAATCTCTCCTGAAAGTTGGTTGCTTGAGACATTTAACGAGAGAAGGTTGCTCAAGCTACCAACTTGCAGTGGTACAGAGCCGCTGAGAGAATTATGTGACAGATCCAGCGCTCGTGAAATAGAGGAGATGCTGACAAGTTCCTCTGGAATGGCTCCACTGAGTGCATTGCTAGAAAGATTCAGTATGTCCAAATGCTGGAGATTTCCCAGGGCCGCAGGAACGTTGGAGCTCAGCATGTTGCCTTGCATGTAAAGTTCATTCAACTGTGCAAGGTTGCCAATTGAAGCTGGAATGGGACCTGACAAAAGATTCGAGGACAAGTATAGAACAGTAAGGTTTCGAAGATCTCCAATGGTCTCGGGAATTTGTCCTGTGACAAGTGTTTCGTCCAAGTACAGCACAGTTAAGTTGACGAGGTTGCCAATCTCCGGAGGAATTGACCCACTGAACTTATTCTTCCCCAGCAGCAACCACTCGAGGCTTTTGGACAGATTACCAACTGATGCCGGTAGGATTCCCTCAATTTTGTTGTCATACAGGATTAACCTCTTAAGCTGTTTGCAATTGCTTAGAGAGGAGAAGAAGTTCCAATCCTTAATTTCAAGCTGGTTCCAACCTAAATTTAATATCTCCAGGTTCGTAAATGAACTGAAATTTGAAGGTATTGGTCCTGTGAACGAGTTGTTTGAAAGATTGAGCTCTATGAGTCCTGTGGCGTTGAGAAGTGAAGTTGGTATAGGGCCATGGAATTGGTTGGATTGAAGGACCAGAAACTGGATGTTAGGCAGAGTGTGACCTATGTCCAATGGAATGTTTCCTTTGAGCTTGTTGTCTCCCAATCCCAAATAACTGAGTGTAGTTATGTTGTAAAGGGAAGGTGGGACTTGGCCTGACAAGGAGTTTATTGAGAGGTCCAGCTCTGTGAGGTAGGGAATGCTGGCTAAGTTCTCTGGAATGCTTCCTTCCAGTTTGTTATTAGCGAGGTATAGATACTGAATGGAGGACTGGCTGCCTAGTGAAGAAGGGATGGTGCCTGAAAGAATGTTATTGGACACACCCACATAGAACAAATTTGGCAAGATTGATTGAAAAGGTGGAATAGGGCCAGTGAGGTTGTTGCTAGCCAAGTCAATATATTGAAGGGATGATATGTTCCAGAGTGATGCTGGGATTCCACCTGATAACTTATTCCAGGATAGATCAAGTTCAATGAGCTCTGAGCTGCTTCCAA